>JAUUEB010026325.1:0-16762 GCA_032362205.1 Clione limacina
AACTTCGTCGAAAAGATTGATTTTTCAAACCACAAAATATGTCTTTATATGAATGAAAAATATGTGTGACGTAGTCCACATACAAGAGGTCACCAATACTACAAATTTGTATTTTGTGTCATGAGCTTTTTTATGAATGTTGAAAAGATCAAAACAAAGTTTGACGTAACGAGATAGTGTAAACAAAAATGATGCCAAACAAAGCAAAGATGAAATGTTCATATCTGAAGACAGGCGCGTAGCCAGGTGGGGATATGGGGGAAAGTCCCCCCCAATTGAGATCCAAAATGCTCAAAATTTGTACCATTTTAAACTAACCTGCGGCTTCACAGCCATTGTTCTGATATTATTCAAGGTTGCCCCCCCCCACTTTTCAAAATCCTAGCTACGCGCCTGTATTTAAGTCTCTCAAATTTCAAGCAATTGATTTTTACAGAGTTATGCCCCTTTTCAGCTTTCTATGTATTATAGACAGGTTCTACTCCCAGTGAATATGCACTTGTTTCATTTTCTTTATCTCTTGCTTTTTTTCTCTCTCTTGTTTTTTTCTTTTTGCCTGTCTTTCTTTCTTTCCTTCTTTTCTTCTTTCATTTATTTCTTATCTTTTTTCTTTTTGCAAACGTTTTGAGGCTGAGGTGAGTTTAAATTCAATATCCTTTTATTGTCAATATTTGTTTATTCCTCTATTAATATAGAAGTTTAGAATCAAGTATCATTTGTAATACAATTATATAATCAGAGCATCAGCACAAAATTTGGCAAATGTAAAATCATATGTCCTTAGTTTTATATTTTATGTAGACATTTGTAAAACCTTCAATAATTTTTGCTACTAAGAATGATGTCTCACAAAATGTATGTTATGGAGTCTTAGTTTGAATTTAAAAACTTGTAAATGTGTTTTCATGGCTCACACGCTAAAAATATACTCATAACAAGTATTGTGAGGAAGCTTTACATATAGAGACAATATTTCTGTTTACATGAAACAATTCAATTAAAATAATTTAAAAAGAAAAAGACAGGATTCTTTAATCCTCCGTTTATTAACAAAAAAGGCAATAAATAATAGAACGACTGTTTCGGGTGAAGACCCTTCCTCAGGACGCACAAAAATAAATATAAAATTTATCATTTTAAAAGGTGGAGATTTTGTCATTGTTTCTTTTTTGCATTGACCCATCAACAAAATCATAATTCAAAACACCTTGCTATAGGCGTATGTAACTGATGATGTGCATTCACATTAATTGTATTTTCCTATCTTTTGCACAGCATGACTACCTGGAGGCTCTGACAGCTGCTTACATCAGTAACAACATTCCCATTGTCAATGACCCAGGTGAGGCATTTACTTTGGCACACTTGTCATTGTCATAAGTCAACATGTAACTTTTCATTGATACATTTTCTTTCTTCATGTTGATATTCAGTCATGAAATATGTGACTCTTCAGTTAGAAAGGTACATTAAGTCTCTTACCAAGTTTTTGGATAAAGAATTAAAAATGCCAGTAAAGACTACTTATTCAAGTAATGTTTCTAAATTGTTACCTTCATTTTAACTACCCTATAAATTGATAAATACTGTATTTCAAAATATTATACTTTTAAAAGGCTTGTAAGTTTTTTTTTAAATTTAGTTTTTGTTATAGACATATGTAGGAACTTATGCTATTTTCCCAAATATTTTCCCATGTACATTTCTCAGGCTTCTGGCATCATAAGTGTTATGATTTTAATTTTTACCTGATTCACTTCCATTCCTTACATTTGCTAGTTTTAATTGAGGAATCGGCTAAAGCATCACTTTCCAAATTTCCAACTTAATCTAACCTTTTAAGTTAAGTGTCACATATTTCAAATGGTATGTTAACATTGATGTAAAGAATCCTTTACAGTATATGTTAATTATGAACCTTTATATCACATTTATTGTTACTTATTATTTATGTGTTTGGATGTTGTTATATGGGACATTATTGTTGTTATCCTAAACCCTTACCAACTCTCACCTGATATACGTAACAATATTGCATGTTCTAATGTCGTTATGAGACGAGCATCACTAGAATAATGTCTTTGGTCTTGCACTGATCAAATAATATTCTTTTATTTTTATTTTTGTTCTTTTCAAAGACAAGACGTTGAATATTGCTTTTTTCTCCGATTTAGATAATAAGGGGCTTATCAAAAAATCATCTCAATTTTTAAAATTTATATGGTTAATGTCACTGTAGAAAATGAAAAATGATCTTCAATTGGACTTAATAGATTAGTTTTCACAGTGCACAGAATCATTTGAAAAGTTCTGTTTTCAATGAAATCATTTTTGCAATGCATATTTAGCTATCTTTTATTCTCTAATAAATTGTGATTGCCTCCTTTCAAACTTGCAGTAAGGTGGTAGGATGGATTTTTATAGACCAAATGAAGCAATGCCTTTGTTAACTTCAGAGCATTTCAAAATAAAAGATATAGCATATATAAACTGTTCAGATTTAGACTGGCAATCAATGTTTTCTGTTGCCAGGCACTTGTTTTTAAACCTTATTTCAATGAAGAATGTATAACTTTGAATCTCAAATTCTTTCTCAGCTTTTGTAAAATTGGATCACAATTACCTTAAAGGTATAAATACTGCCAGTTCTAGCAGCAAAAGCTTTTTCTTCTCATAGGAATATGCTGATCCTAATTGCTTTGAACTTTTCAATTCTTTTCTTCATAAACTTCTAAACTTATAAACAAACATAGTTTATGAAAGTTTTATTTTTTCTAATATGATCCCTTTTTCTTCTTGCTATTTTCTTTTCCTCTTATTTAGCGCTACCATAGACGTTAACAAACTGCTGTAGCTAGTCTAAAATATCTCAATTGAACTCTTTTTAACCTTTCTGTTTGATAAAAACATGCCAGATTGCACACATTTTTCTCTGATTTGTATAGCCCATGACCTTTGTGACCTTAAATTGAGTCTGTACGCTACATTTATTTACAAACTAACAAATCTTTTTCTCAACTATGTAACCTCTCAGTATTAACTATTTTATAATCAAGTAGAGTTTGGGTTTTAGACATATACGCCAACTTTATGTCTGCATTCTTTATTAACCTTTAGTCCACCAAAAATAAGCAAAATGGTAGAAGATTATACTCATCTTGACAACTTGCCAATTATGACTGACACACTGATTTGACACAAATATATTACCTGTGTAGAAAAACATTTGAGGTAGAGAGTATGGTTTCTTCCTCAACAATGATGACAGAATCTTCCTTATTTCGCGCACATATGAGCGAGCTGTCTATCAAACACATGTAATAAAAACTTATGAACTTAATGTATGACCTGTGTTTTGATCGAGAATGGTTCAACAACTTTGTTGCCTGAGTTATTTATTCTTTGGCAAAGGTTAAACTTGGCATGTGCCTATGTGTGCGCTAAATTTGAAAGACAGAGTATAAATTACAGTCTCTTTTTGACTCAAAATTTCTTTCTGATAACTGACCTTGACTTACAATCTTTTGGACACAACAGCAAACTGTGTAGAAAATTCTTTACTACTAATATTTAGATTTATATAGCACATTTCCAGGCCTTATAGGCTTATTTAGTAGTTTCGTTCTCACTTACATGGGCGTGCTCCAGCAGCGAATGTCCCATCCCTTATTTTCAGTTATAAGACAGAGAAGACTGAGATGGCTGAACCGAGTGAGAGGTGGGCCCAAAGAGTCCCCCTACGCCCAAGTCTCAGACGGGAACTTGAACAGAAGGCTTCCAAAGTTGCGTTATACAGAGCCGTGCAAACCAAGGGAACTCTCTTTTGATGGAGGAGTATTAGGAGAGTTGAGAGAAAGAGAAAATCTGCATCAGAAATCATGGAGATGCACTATGTACAAAGGAATTAATTCCCTTGAGAATGTTAATCTTTACAGTGACATACCAAAACATCCACGGAAGAGTATCACAGAGTCTGACGAGAGTAGCCAGATTGTGTTCTACTGTTTCTACTGTCGTAAACCTTGTCTAACATACATTGGGCTGATGACTCATGAAAAATCATGTTCAAAGAAAATCTGACGATTAATTATCATTTATTTGAACCTGTTAGTTATGGTTCTTTTGTTTAAGTTTGATAACTACTCAGTACACATCAATTCATTCACTTATAGTTAACTCAAGCGACTTTTAACTGTAAGACACTTTTAAAGGAGAATTATAACTTGATTGGCTGATTCAAAAACTTTGTATTTATCTGAGTTTGTTAGGTTTTTAAAAATTTTGAAATTACCAAGGTGCCTAATGTGAAGTTTTCTTTAGCGCTCCATATAATGAAGTTGGGTAAGATAGCAAGTAGTCTGATTTGCAAATTAATGTAGATAGATCTTTAGTTTTTGTTGTTGTCTTTGTTAAAATAGTTTAACAGATTCAGAAAAAATATGAATCCTAAAATTGAAAATATAGTAAGTTTTTGATAACTTTGTTAGCTACTTAACAATATAAGAAGCACGCCAAAGCTAAGAACAATGACCTCATCAGTCTCTCTTTGTCATTTGTCATATTTGTTTTTATTTGTCAGCTCATTCATATCATTAGAAATGTTTATTCTTTTTCATAACTTGATGTAGAATTGAAGTACAATAAAACAAACTTTTGTTTGAGATTTTTATACACATTGAGTCTAGTTTTTATTTCTTCTTTTTCTTAGTTTTGTTTTGTTTGACAGAAAGTTATAGCACATATGGTAAACTGCATGTGCACAGACAAACTTAACCAACAGCAATTTTTTTTATTTTGGATGGACCCTCTCTGACCATAGTTTTAGATGAGAAGATTGTAATAGCCCAAGATTAATCTATGTCAATTGAAGTTTAATTATGAATTTTGAATATTCATCATTAAGATGTCTAATACACAATCCTTTGAATTAAAATAATTGAACTTATAAACATTGATGAAGTTGATAAGAATTTCTGTATTTCAATTTGTATGAGTATGAATAAAAGAAGTGAAGGGGTGAGGCTTAATTACGCAAAGAAAAATCCGGGCAACGAAGTTGGAAAGAAAATTTGGACAAGGACTTTCAAGAATTTTTAATTTTCTTAATGAGATTTGATAAAAAGAGTGAAGAAGAGAGTCTGAATGAAGCATCTAAGTCTAAGTTGATAATAAGCAAAAGAGCAAATTTGAAAGAATTTTTTTAAGGCTTTCAAAGGGTAACATTTTTAAAACTTTGCATATTTTAATTGCAATATGTCTAAAAAATGTGTTGTTACCTTGATGGTTTCTTCAATCTCTGTGTGACTCGTCCTATTTGGAGTATATTCAAAATGTAATGAAATACAGATGATGATCTGATTGTCTTTCTCTGTGTGTGTCCTAACAAAAATGATTTGATCATTCTCTTAAAGATCCAGAGGTTGTTGAAATCAAGACTGAATGGCCAAAAAGCAGAGCCAAACCCTGTAATTGCTTCTATGTTTTATTGTGTGAATTACTGCATGTCCGCAAAAAAGTACCCAATATTTATCCGTAAAAATTAATTAAAAGATAAGTTGTCAGTAAAACTGCTGTTATCAGTGTTAAGGTCATGTCATTCCATTTTTAGTCAATAGCGATTAAACTAGAACTTTTAGGCATTTAAACCACACAAAGAGATTTAAAAAACAGCACAATTTTTGTACTAAATAAAAAAAGGAGAAATAAAAACACATGCAACTGATTGAAAATGTCTGGACATGTAAGACTTATTTTATCTGTCCATATGGTACTGGCAAATGAGTAATTATTTGCAACCTATTTGAATGCAACACAAAATGGCATGAATTTAAATTTCCATTGATGTCGATTCCGTTCAGTTTGAGGGGAATAGTTTTGTTATTATTAGTGCTTATAATTGGTCATTTTTTTGCGGACAAACTGTAAATAGCCGGGAATTAAGGTTGCTTTGCACCCCACCCCCCAATCAGGACTCAACCAGATTTTGTTTTACTGATCCTTAGGGTGTCTAGGCACAGAAAATTTATGATGTAAAATAAACCTTCAAAAGTAGTTAATAGGTGATATACATTACTATATATGGTGAGCTCTTAAATAAGACCATGACCCCTGACCCCTGTACAAGTCAATTTACCTCAACATTTTTTGGCAACATCAATATAGGGTTAGATCACACTCTTAAGAACCTAAAACAAACTAGGTTTTATTTAACCTTGCAAACTAAATAAGAGCACAGTTGTCAGGGAAAGTAGAAAGATATTTTAAATAATTATGGTGAGTACCTGAAGTACACAGAAATTACTTTCGTAAAAGTCACCCAAAGAGGGGTTTATTTGATTAATTTGATACATCTTTTTAAAGTACTCATTTGTTAACATATAATCTTTTTAAAATGTCCAATGATGTCATTCTTCATGACATTACTGGTCAAGCTGGACCCATTACTCAGGAACTAATTGTCGTATTTCAAAAAGCTTTACATATATGTAATTGTCTTGATGATAGCTTCTTCTTGCGATAATTCCTGATCTATTCTCAGCATTTTGATTTTTTGACCATTTGTTAGCCCTAGTGGTCAGTCTGTGTATGAATATTTTGGCAACATCATTTTGTTGTGCTAATTTTATTAGACACCCGAATGATCATTAAAACCTGGTCTGGGGGATGAAAAGCGACCTTTAACCCCCCCTAGTATTACTACTTCCAAGAACACCTCCATTCATGTGTTTCAGGATCCTGGATTTTGTTTACGTTTAGATAAACTCTTTCTCCTTCATTCTCTTTATTCTTTGGGAAATGGAACATTTTTTTACATAACAAATTTAGCAAAACTAGTACAAAAGGTTTGAAAATTCACAATACAATCAATACATGATTGATATAAACCTTTAAAATTTATTTTACTTATTTTTTCTTTATTTAAGAATCTGATTTTTTTATAATTTCAAAATGACAAGCATTTTACTTATCAAAAGATTGAAACTCTAATTTATTACAATTTAACTTTAAACTATGTAATGTTTTACAATAGAAAAACAGCACACATCTTAAGAACTAGAACTTTTCAATGAGGCTCTGATATTGCAGAGATATTCTATTCGAATGAAAATGAAACACCTTTTCATCTTGTGAATTTCAAACAGCAAGCCTCAGTTATTTTTCTCCTGCACTATCCCTCATCTCTTCAATATTCTTTTTTATTAGCAAAGTTTTATATTATTTTTTAAGCCTGAGATGGACTTACATGATGCACTACTCAAGACTTCCCATCAAACAAGAATTAGTAGAACTATCACAAAATTCAATTGCTGATCTATTAAAGACATTCCTACCTCTTTGTGCTGTTTGAGAAAGATCATAAATATTTAAATCAATTGACAAATAATCCATAGGACTAACAACTTCTCAAACGATTGTTAGTTTATTACTGTAACTGTAACAAAGTTTGTGTTATTTTCCTCTGAACTAATGGCTTGGACTGCTTTCCCTATGATCTTCTTTAAAACTCAGTTTAACAATTGTTGGTCTTCAATTAAAACAATGTTTATTATATTTTCTTGTCCATGACCTATTCCTAGGAATTCTATCTCTCTTTTCTTATTTCAAAACCCTGCTTAGTAATAGTTTAAGAGATCTTGTGCTGTGCTTACTATGGGGTAGGGTATTTAATTTGTTTTTGGTGTGTGTGTTATGAACCTTAAAGATAAAAAATGTGCTTTATTGACTCAGAAAAGTAGCCTTAGACTCATGATTTCTCTTTTTTAAACTCATTCAAAAATATATCGGCTTCGGTTATTGTCTTTATGTAATTTGGACAGTTCATGTCTGTCAATAAAAAGGGACGTCAGTATAATATCTTTCTTTTATTAATATTTTAAAGAGAAGAATACCAGACATCTCAGAAAAATCACACTCAAATGTAAAATACTGAAAATGTACAATCAATTCATTTTTGGAAAAAATCTAACTGAAATCTTTCAGTAATAATAGAAATAAGCTAAACTTAAGTTTTGTGTGCAGTGAAAAGAAGTAAAATATATTTTAAATGAATTAATATTTATACTGTAATGAGTTTTGTTAAGATTACGAGGATGTTAACCTATGAGGATGTTAACCTATGAATGTTTGATTCTTGCATCAACGTTTGCCTTGATCACTTCCTTTCAGGTCCTCCTAAAGATGTCGAACAAGCAGATGCACGACCCACAACCTCTGCCAAACATAGTAATGGCTTCTCAACTCTCCTCATTGAATTGTTTTTGGCCCATTTTGTATTTGATTTTGCCCATTTCTAACCCTTTTGTTTTTATTGTCAGGCTATTTACAGGAAAAGAGGGAGACAGAAACAATATTTAGAAATTATGCCACTAATGTTTTAGAAGTGAAGTTATCAAAATTCTTTTGCCTAGATCTGTTTAATGTATGCTCAGTCACTCAGTAAAAATAAATCTATGGTCCTCTAGCAGAATTATAAAAGAGAACTGGTTTTCTCATTGAAATTGGGCTCCAAGAACATGGCAAAGGAGAAGAACACCATTTTTAAAATTCTCAAAACTTATTGTCTACCTGCAAAAACCGAACAATTTACGGTTCATCATTTTTTCTTGGAGAGTTTTGGAGAATCGGACATATTGATTTCCTCTTTTCCTTTCAATAACTAACGATGTTTTTTTCCTGAGCTAAATTATTTGTTAACCTAATTATGTGTTCACCAGCTATAATTTGAAACATTGTCTCTCAGGGTAAAAGGAGATGCATGGTACTAACTGAGTGAATAATTCCCACATAGTTGTTATTATGAATTAGTTTTTTATGAGATCCTTATCCAAGAAAAAGAAGAAAAGAAATCATTACTTTACTATTTGTGCATTTGTAGTTAGAAAAATCAACTTACTCAACCATTATATTACAATTTGTTTCTTATTCATGGTACTCTCCATGTTTTCTTTTCAGTCTAGCTATATTGTTATATATTTTCAAGATAAATGCCTATTATAAGGTCTAAACTTTGCTGTGAATCATAATATTTGCTACATTTTAAGCAATGGTAAAATTATCTCTTATATTATACAGGCTACTTAATCAACTAGCATGTGAGGTGTTAATAATGTTTGAATAGATCACCCAAGCAAAGTGTTTACTGATTATGGCCTTGAATTGAAAAAAATAGTATTTATAGCTTGCGACAAAATACAAGGAATTGTTATAAAGGATGTTATATATTAACTTAACATTTTTCAGAATCTGACCACAGTGAGTCAATCAGAGTGTATGCTAGTGCAAGCTGTTTATATTTAAGCTTCTGATATTAGTATGGCTGTTTTGCTTTAATTTTGAAAACATCGTCTTATATGACCTTTGACACAATTTGATCTCATGCTCTACGCTTACTTTTTAGATTGATATGTCCTGTGTAAGGAGGAATGTTGGGCTATGATATTTATTGCATATATTAAAATTTCAAACCAAATGTGCCGGAGATGTCTACTTAAATGTTATTTTTTTCTTTCAATCTGTTTAAATGCCGCATAATGCTGAGGTGACAGTTAAACTGGAAATGCGAAATTTTGTAATACATGGCATCATTACGGTTCTCTATGCAACCTGATTAAATGTCATTAGGAAAGGTATTTTCTCATTCACCCAGGGGTCATTACCCTGTCGCTGGGATTCTTCATCAAACCTGGGTTGATATAACAAAACTTGTACTTCCTTCTCTCTGTAAAAGAAACCCTTGATGTTAATCTAATTCGATTAATGACCACAAACCTGAGCTTAAGTAGAAATTGAATTTTTTTATATTTTCATGTATACTTTAGATTCATTGTTTACAGATTTTTTCATAAATGTAAAGGTGGCACTCAGTTGTTTAAGATTTTGTAAGATGTTTATGAAGTGTTATTATTATTAGTATGGCAATTTTTAAGGGAACATTTGAAATGGATTTCAATGAAACAAACTCATCAAGGCCCCAGTACTGCGTTACATCATCTCCACTGATCTGCCAAAGCAAAAGTGTGACATCACTGTATTTTTGCACATCAAATGCATGTCTCCCTTTTGCTCCCGCAAAAAGATAAAGATGTATTAAAGTAGTACTTTGCATCGTTATGTTAGTTAATTAACACCTTTTCTGACAATATGTTCAATTTAACTTATTATAGATTGCAGAAAACATGCATAATTATGTCCCATAGTAAGTGCTCTTATTTACCTCCATGATTCCTGCTATCCATTTACGGAAAAATATTATATGTTGAGAGTAGTACACAAAAGTTTAATAAACATTTTTTTTTTCATCATTTACAAGGTTATTTGGTTAAATTAATGGATGAAGTGACTGAGAAGTTTGCACTTCATATGACCTTGATAACACACTGATGATATTAGATAATATAGCACATGTAGGAGGTGGATGATAACTCTACTCATGACCCAGTTTCTGTGTGTTCTGTATGTTTTTACTTTTCATCATTTTATTAATTAAAATTCTATCTACAAGATTTTTAGTTTAAAAATATTTGTGCAAGAGGATTTAATCTCTAATCCTGTCCAATTAACTTTTTGTTATAATTTCATGTTCTGTAGATCAATTTTCACATAACAAGTAGTTACTCTAAGATTTAATTTGATTTGAGGTGTTACTCACCAAGCACATTTTATAAATCAATTGTGACACTTTATGTCAAAATTAGGTATCTGGCAATGGCTTGTATGGTGTATGGTAAATGTTATAGTTTGGAGGGTATTGTAGACAATTTCTTTAATATTCTAGTAAAAAAATAACTCACGCGAATCTAAGCTTTAAAATAGAACAGAATGAACCTTTTGATATTAAGTGTCACATTTGTATTTCCTTGTTAATTTCTGAAGGCTGCCTATTTATGATTTTATTTCTTTGTGCGTAGTTTTGCTAACCTATTCTTTTCCCCTCTTCCCACCACCCCTTTTACTCTTTTTACCCTCAACCCAACCCTTATGAATCAACCTATCCCTGCCACAATCATTATTTCAAATAATCTTTAATGGATAATTTTGCTTTTTAAATCAATATATATTTTTGGCTTCAATGTTTTTAAAATTTTATCTGAATATGAACTGTTTGTGTTTTTAAACTGATATTGCTAATTGTATATGATGTTTGGAATGATTTAATTCATACACAACTTGATCACAAATATCTTTTTGAAAAATATATTTACTTGGATTCTATATGGTTCACTGTAAAAACATTTTTTTAAAACTCTTGGCCACAACTGATTTTCCCTTTAAAAAATGTAATTACCAAAAACCCCTCCAAAACAATATGTTGCTATGACAACTGCATCTCAGTGGTTACCTTCCGGTACTCAGGCAATGGGGAGAAACCTGGCAACCAGACATCACATGGGAGTGGACTGTGCGCACACCACGAGCAGACATTGGCTCAACTTGCAGCACAACAGGCGTCTACCACTGGAGGTAAATGAACCACACAAACAATTTCAACCTCACTCTGCTGTGATTGATTGCTGCCACTGCACTTTATGCTTGTTGTTTTAGATTGTTTATAAATCTGAATGTATTTCTTGTTATGGACAATGAGTCTTTTACTCTGCATGTTGTCATCAAGTTTTCAGGTTTTGCACATTTTAATCAGGTGTGCAGCACAATGCTAGATTTATGTAAACACTTTATCTAGGTATGCAGTATGATTCTTGTGGTTTTTGTAACATCAATTATTTAGCTTCACCATACTGTAGTAATTGAGGACAAAGTTTCAGATATCTCCTAGATTTAGATAGATTAAAGGTCAAAGTTATGAATTAAACCTTTTTTGGAAGTCATCTTCATTGAAAAAGTGCTTATAAGCACTGAAATGTGATATTTATTGCTGAGTCTTAGATTTTAATTATGTCTTAGTAACAGGCACAACTGACTCACCAGGGAGCGCTGGAGCTCGTCAACGCATTTACAGGATGTTTGCCAGTAAATATAGTAGAATTTTTGTAGTTTTTACTTTTTATTCTTTCTCTCCATCCCCATTATCACCGACTTCTGGTAGTCAATGCTTTTTTTCTATGCACATCTCATCCGACCTCAGATATCACAATTACTGTTGGGATAGGTTCAGTTATGTCTGCAAGTTTGTTTTCTTGTATTTTGTCTCTCGTCTTTTTAGCCTAGTACTATAAAAAATAGGTTAACAATAATGATTGAAAAGTCAAAGACGAAAATATGCCAACGGGAAATTTACTTGAAGTGATATCAATTGCGCTTTGAATTTCTTGCTAGCATGGCTGAACTTATCTCGACCAACCCTTGTGAATTAAAAATTAATTGTGACTTTTTATAGGAGGATAAATACACAACCTATTTTATACATCTTGATTGTCAATGTTAATTTTCATGTGTCCTTAATAGTACGACCTCTGACTGCTTACCTAATACTAAACTGAATATAAGTAGTGCTTTTAACACATTTATTCTTTAAAAATTTATGTTATAACAATGAAATATTAGAAAATATCACATGTCCTTAGAAAATGTAAAAATAATCAGCCAAACTATAAAGGAACGTTCTAGATCTCCAAACACCAATTAAAAAAGAAAATAGTTTTAAAGCCATGCAACCAGATCAAGGGCTTAAATTGTGAAGTGGCTATATTCAGGTCTTTTAAGGAGACTCAGACATTGATGTCCGACAAGAGAAAAGTAATGGAAGTTGACGTTTATGTCATCAATGTGGCCATATTTGAATCAACATGAAATCAAATAAAACAGAAATATTTGTCCTATTTGGTAGTGTACCCATGCTACAGCTTTGACTTTTTGATGCTGTATGATAACTTTGTTCTATAACTCTTACTTAAGAATTTTTTCTTCGTCAGCTGATTCTTACATTCCTTTGTAGGTCTGCATTGCATGCTCAGTAGGCCTGGGTTTGTGTATATTACTGTTAAATACATACAGAAGTCAATGCCTCCTCCAAACAAAAGCTTGATACTTGAATAACCATGTGGCCATCTTTGTAATTTTGTGAATTTTGACTGTTCAAACTTAGACTTGATGTTTTAGGACTGTTTATTATAGTTTTTCAAGCCTATTTCATCATGTCTTCATATTCAATATCTAAAGAAGCCTTTGTATCAACCACATTACTTATTTTTCCTCCTTGTAATATCCTGTTAGTGAAAAATGCATCAACATGCCAGCTGGAATCTGCTTGGCGTGACCTTGAACTTCGGATTTTGACACCAAAATGGCTTCAGGAAAAAGCAGTAAAGATGTATCCCTTGTGTAGTGTCAGAAAAGGTGCCACATTCTCTTCAGATTGCACACATTTTGGACTGTTTTTTCTACTATTTCTGTCAATTCAAAGATTTTATTTCCACTTCATGTCGTTGGTGCTACTGAGCATAATCTCTATGGACATTCTGGGTACTAACTTTTCTATTTCATAAGTTGGATAACAGTTGAGGTCCTGGGCTCTTATTTTTTTTACTTTCATTTCATTAGTTAAACATGGTGGATATTTCATGTTTTTTAAACTTTTTTTCTGAGCTCTGGCATTTCATACCTTACTCTCAGTATTATTTCTTGTTGATCTCAAATGATTTGTCATAAGTAATTTTCATTTGGTTTTATCTAATCAATTTATTTTACTTGCAGGCTATTGGTTATTATCCATTAAATCATTGCTGTTTTTCCTCTTCAATAGCATTCATTTGACATGGACTTTACTAACTCCTTTTTGTCATCATCATTTTGAATGCAATGCATCCATTGAATAGATATTTATATGTTGTGTGCTTAAATAGATATTGATGATCTATTTAAGAGGAGCATAGCTGTTTGATTTATTTTGTTAGATGTGATCTTTTTATTTTAATTTAACCAAGATTTATATTGTATTCATACAATTCTTTTGCCTTATTTTAGATATTCATGCACTTTTTTTTAAGCAATATCTTATTATTTAGAACATTATTGTATATTTTATGAAATACTGTGATCCGTTATTTGCAAAGTTACTTATTCAAAAAGCTTGTTACGGTAAGTATTCAAAAGTAGAATCTGAACAATGTATGCATTAGTTTGCCTGTTTTGTCGCATGGAATTTTTTCTGCAGAAATTAAATTTGTGAAGACAGCAACAAATCTAAACTAAAACAAAATACTCTAAATGTACGCTTTTACCTTTTTTAAAGTGAGAAAGTGTTTTATCTCTGACTATTTTTGTACTTGGGTTGCGAGATTTTAATTCTGAAAATGTTGCAAAATATTGTTGCCACAAGAATGGGAAAATACATTACTCAGCAGCACCCTTTACCCCATGCACCAGAATTGTTACAGAAATGTTTGTTAATATATTTTGTCCTAGAGAATTTTATGTTGGTTTGATCATATTTATGTTGAATTTGGGTAGTTTAATATCTTCTGTCATAGCTGTCTAACCAGTGGTCAAATTCTTGCGATCTTGGTGTTATGGCTGCAGACATTTTTATCTCAAGTGAATGCATATCTCAGAACTGTAAAGCTACCACCATTTCTCTTAGATTCCAATAAAGGACGACTGCAAATTCTATTTTCATTTCAGATTTTATTACCTCAGAAAAAATACATAGCCATATTAATAAAAAATCAATAATATTAAAATCCTTGACTACAACCAAAGATACAAGATTCCAGATATCGTTTTAAGATGTTTTAAACATTTTTGGATCCACTAATAATAATATAACACCATCTTGTAGCTTATAGGTTGTAGATTATTAATTTATAAATGGCCCTTAGCATATTTTATTTCATTGAAATACATTTGTCTGAAATAATCCTTTTATAATAGAAAAATTATAAATAATATGTTTTCATTGCTATAGGAGACTCTCCATTTATAACTTTTATGTTTTTATTGATATAAAAGACTCTCCATTTATAACTTGGTTGTTTTCATTGATATAAGACACTCTCCATTTATAATTTTTATGTTTTCATTGAAAAGAGAGACTCTTTTAATCAATCCAAAATTATTGCGCTCTGCCTAGCCAATCAAGTCTCTGGTATAAGATGATATTAGTAACTTTTTCATATAAAAATAAGAATCTCTCTATTTTTATGACTTTCATGTTTCCTTAGAATAAGAGTCTATCCATTAATAACCTTTATGTTTTCATTGATATAGGAGACTCTCCATTTAAGATTTCCCGACTGATGGGTCGTAAAGAAGCAGAGCAGCGTAAGACTGTTTGAGACTCATTTTATATACCTTCTTTTTCTTGCCATTTCAATATTCATCAAAATCTGTTCTTGACCTTCCTTTCTTTCTATTTCCCTCTTGTTACTCTAGCCGGATCCCTATACAATTTTAAATTTCACTCCTCTAGTCAAATTTTATCTATCTATTCATACTTTCTATCATCCATTATCAATCCACCCATGAATCCACCTATCAATCCACCCAACTATTACATTTGTCTTATTGCCAATTTAGACATTTCTATTCATACTTGGGAACTGCTGTAAAAACAAGTTGGTAATAATAGTAAAATTCAAATATAATCTACTATTCAAATAACAGGACAGCCTGGTCTGAATAGTTTTTAATAAAGCGAAATACAAGGTTTAAGGAATTTTAGCAATATAGGACCATTGTTTAAGGTGCTGGTATAAAAAAAAAATGTTACAAATTTTGAATAATCATCTTGCAGTCAAAATTAACCATAGATGATAATTTATTATCATCCCCATTCATCAAGCCTGTTTTTTTCTGCTGTGACTTGTGACCAATCCTATTTTTATCAGAGTACTATAGTGAATTACTTCTTACAATTTAAATGAAGAATAATTAACACTAATTGATAACAGAAATGAAAATTTAATTTAAATCTATAAAAAAATGTCTCTGCTAAAGAAGATCAAAATGATGGTCCTCAATCTACCCTCCCATCCTCCATTAACCTCACTTTATTTCTGCCCTTCATTTCCCTTCCTTTATTTCCACCCTTCATTTCCCTCCCTTTATTTCCACCCTTCATTTTCCTCCCTTTATTTCCGCCCTTCATTTACCTCCCTTTATTTCTGCCCTTCATTTCCCTCCCTTTATTTCTGCCCTTCATTTACCTCCCTTTATTTCTGCCCTTCATTTCCCTTCCTTTATTTCCGCCCTTCATTTAACTCCCCTTATTCCACTCGTAGTAGTATTCCTCAAGTAGATACATCTTCTTTGTTGCATTATGTTGCTTAACCATATCTTTGACCATACATTGATGGCTATAATATAATCTCTACTATCTCTCTCTTTATGACATTCAAATCAGAATTCCTTTTCAGTGTTGTTAGCGTAACATAATGTTTTACAGGAGTAGAGTAAAAACCTCTTGTTACTTCAATAAGAGTTAAGTAACAGATTCTAAATTATTTACTCAAGCAAAAGAAAACTTAGACTATTCTTACTTGGGTAATGAGTGAGTAACTATAACAAGACTAAGATAAAGGAATTTTTTTTTAAATATTTACATTTTATTTTTTGCCATAGTTTTTTTATGCTAGTTTTTGTTTCCTGGCAATTTACGCCATACTACTTCAGAAGCAACAACAAATATCCAAATAGTTTGTTTATGATCTCAAAAGAAAAATAAAATTTGTTGTCAGTGATTAAAAGAAATGAAACAGTTCTTGTTACCTTGCAACACTATTGCTTTTTCAATATAAGTCATCGTTTTCTGTTCATTATAATCTATAGTCCCCCCCCCCCCTACATGTATTTCTTCTTTTTTTGTATT
>JAUUEB010026436.1:0-16760 GCA_032362205.1 Clione limacina
ATATCAGCGCGCAGTTAGCAAGCTTTCTTTGCTTGGGCACCAAAACAAAATTTGACGTCATCAGAGATCACTCTATAGAAAAATATATATATGTATAATTTTTGCTTGGACATTTCCCAATTAATACCCAAGAAATGTATATTATGTTTTTCACCCAATGAATATTACAAATGTATGAGCTCTGTAAATGTCCCTTTGCCGGAGCTCTACAACAATGTCAACAGCATGACATGACGGACATGACTGAGATCCCAAGAGTAATGATATGTCAAAACAGCATAATGATATACTTTACAACAGGAAGGTTATGGGGGAATTGGAGGAAAGATAATGGGGGAAATGGTGGTCGATAATGGCCTTTCAGGAATGACCGACTTCATTGAAAATATGTTTTCAGTTGCCTCGTGCCTTCTTTGAGCAGTACTAGGTCCATATCGACACTTAAGTGGTAGATTATGTTTATGACATCTTTTGTTACAAAATATCCATTGCAAACAAACAGCTTAACAAACACAACATAAAAGTATTGGCAATTCTATGACGAGTCATATAAGCAGACTGAAGACGAGGAAAAGAAATAGACGAAATAAAAACCGTCTGGAGTGCGACACTGATCCTTAAAGGCTTAAAGAGATGTCTGAAATCTATTGAATTTTGCGCACACTTTCAACAAAAATCAATGACATAAACAAAAGAACCTTTGTGCTTGCTGAAATTGAGCCCTGTTCAGACATTTCCTTTCTTCTTTTACACAATTAATCTTAAGGGAACGAAACGAGACAATGTCTAAAACGTATGATCTTTGTATAATCCTTTTTTCTGATTTGTATAGACAGCGGGTCCTGTCATAATAAAAGTGAAATGAGCAAATAACATCATATTACAGTTACATAAAATGATTACTTTTGCTAAATACATCTGTGACATGACGTAATCTTACAACTTCCCCGTGTTTTTCCTATAAAGTGAGGGCTGAAAACCAATACTCTAATATTTTTCAAGTAAAAAAGCATGCAATTCCATAAAACTTTCGCATAAATCAAAATCGCAAAATCAGAACAAATAACATTATATCCATTTTTGTCACATCCAACACTAGAAATAATGGAAAGCTTCGATATTGATTAATAGAATAGAACAAAAAATTGTGAGCTTTATTCTTCAGGTCGCCATTCTTCTAAACCGCTGTCAGTGTTGCCGTTGCCTGCAAATGAATTAGGTAGTCAGACAGAAAATCAAAGACGATTTAGTTTTTATGGATAAAATAGGGAAACATGATCACTTAAATCGGAATAAAATCGAATTTTGCCGAACGCTCAATCAGATATCGCAGATACCAAACGCGCATATGGCAAAAAATCCTGATATTCATTCTATAGATTTACGTATTTCAGTATTTCTGTCACATTGATTTGTCAAATAAACTAGCTACAACGAATAAGTATGTGATGGTTAGGTTCTTTTCTTGCAAGGGTGATTAAGGCCATTTTTGCTACCTTCCTATCTCCTAAATATCCAAAAAACGATTAAGCGCGGGTTTCGGCTTTTGAAAAAAGGTTTTAAGTCTTTCCTCGACGGCTGAACTATTTTATCAAACGTCCTTAAATATTAGGAAAGGAAATTTCTGAAATTGCTTCTCGAATTTATTCCAAATCGATAAAGCACTTTAAGCTAGATACTTAAGACACCTGTTGACAATCTATTCCTTTTACGATCTAATAGCCTATTTATGTACACAACGTGTCTGTACTTTAATCTCTTTGGGGGCAACAGAGAGAATAAATCTATGACCTTTTCTCGACGGCTGTCCCATTTTTACAAAACATCCTAAAAATGAATTGAAATGAGAATCCTTTCTGATGTTACTTCTTACGTTTATTCCAAATCGATAAAGCACTTTTAGCAAGAGGAAGAGACCTGTTGACAACCCACCCCTTCAAACACATAATCGGTTATTTCCACAACTTGTCCGTACATTTCTCTTTGGTCTTTACACAACATCCTAAAAATTATTGAAGTTACTCTTTACGCTTATTCCAAATCGATAAAGAACTGTCAGCTGGATACCTAAAGAGAAATAGACCTGTTGACAATCCAACCCTTCAAACATCTAATAGGCTATTTACACAACGTGTCCGTACATTTAACTCTTTGATGGCAACATAGAGAAAAAATCTATGACCCTCATCAGTGCAAAGACCTTATCTAGCCAATCAGGAATCCCAACTAAATCTAGGGAAAGTCCCGAAAGATTACCAGGCTCTTCCGATGTCTAAGTTGCCATTTCCGACCCAATTCTCGATGAGGAGAGTAAATGAAATATCCTTTGAATTGAATACCGTCGTCTTCCTGAGTGATGCTAGTTCTCGAAGACATCCACACTCATTTCCGGAAGAATATTGATTATGAGGCCATTGACCCTTAGGGAAACCTTTGGGGGTTCTTTAACTGGGTGCTAACGACTAATCACACCCACAGGGCAGGGGTATACATTCTTACATGTCATGTTTCTTAACGTGAGTCCAACCCACGACTTCCGCTCTATCGACTATTATCATTTCTTTTCTTGAGTCTGTGTGTATGCTCCTCTTTTCTATGTATTAGCGTGTAAACCCTTTATGTATGAATGTATGTATATATATTCCATCATCTGAAAAGCGCCTGGGGGAATGTTTGGTACAAATTAGCAATGTATAAATACCAGAGGGAAGCCTATTGGGATTCTTTAACTAGATGCTAACAACTAATGACACTCAATGAGGTATACATTCTTGTCATGTTTCTTATAGTGAGGCAAACCACCGACTTTAGTCATATTTAATTGTCATATCTTTTATAGTGGCAATTATGCCTGTCTTTATACACTATATATTATTTCATCCTCTGTAAAGCGCATGGATCCATTTTTGGGGACAGATTTGCGCTGTATGGATACCCACCCATGTTATTATTGTTCCATTTTTTTTTTCAATAACATATTATTATAAGCATCATTGAAACAGTGTAGTGCATGTTGATATGTCATTGGAATAAAAAGTCTACGGAAATAAATCTATATAACGACAACCGGATAAATTATAAATTAAGTAAGAAAAAAATAACAACGATTGAACTCCTACGCTCATTACGAACTCAAGCGACATCTTACGTTTGCATTTCTTTTACATTGTCATTTTCGGTTTCATTCCCTTCCTAGATTCTGCTTGCAGGGACATGTTATTGACGTAATGCTTGAGAATAGGCTTATCAACTTCAGATTATGGTATTCTTTATTTTGAAAGAGAAGCAGTTAAAATTGATTCTATTTTTACTCAAAGAGTAGGCAGATGTGTTTGAAAATGAACGAGAATAATAATAATGCACAGACACTGATTACCATTATCTTCTTTCACTATAATAAGCACTGTAAATAAGAGACTGGTATTTATTGGCAAACCACACACAAATATCATACTTCAAAACACTTACCCTCCAACACTCGCACTTTTTTCTGACAATCTGATAAAACTTTAACAAGATCTGCATACATTCTACAGGTAGCAAGAACAAAAAGTTGAGAAGCCACAAACATATCAGTAACAACCAGATAAACAGTTTTCCCGGTTTTACAAGACATCATTCTAAAAAAAGGTCCCGCCATCTTAGATTAAGCAATTATTCTTGAGACAGGATGTAGATTTGAGTAGGCTTCAAAACGTTTTGATGTACTATCTCAACAACCACTATATCAAACCGAGATAGACTTCTCTAATTTCTCATAAAACCATTCAGATGTGTCCGCCTAATAGAAAAACACTGAATGTCATGTCGCCTAATGTCACGCTCACCCGCGGAACCATACTATTTCTATACAAAGGCCACCTAGGTTACTTCATAAGTTCTAACGATTCTGAAGAGGCCTATTGTTTACAATTAAATTTAAAGAGATATATAATAATAATAGTAATAAGTTATAAGTGTACCTTGAGGGGACTTCTTTGTGCAATGACACAAATTAAAATCGTATGTTCTAAGTCATTACGAGACATCCGCTTTACAGCGCCCAGTGTGGGAAACAAGGTGGGAATTCTTTCCCAATGTATTAATACAATGTTTAGAAGAAACGTGAGGGTTCGAACCCACTACCTCTCAGGTAAGAGTCTCATAAATAGTATAGTCCATCGCGGCCGCCCTACGCGGCTTTATAATTGATTTCATATGCGAGATAAACACTTACACAAGAAATAACCCTCCATACGCTGCGCTGTGGTAAAACTGACAACCCGTGGTTATTACGGGTACTACCACGACAAATCCCATAGAATCTACTTTTACCACGATGACAATCAGATACGTTGCTGAAAAGAATCGATAGCTCTTGAATATTTAATGATGCACCAATCGCCCAGATCAAACCAATAAAGAAGTGCATGTTATTATCTCCGTTAAAACAACCGACTGTCTCGTTAATTTTTACGGTGAGTCAACATTGAATATCTTTCCTTTTATTGCACTGTTTTGCACCAAACTTGAAAGGAAATATGTAACATCCAGACGACATTATATGTATTAAATGATCAACTCGTGAGAGCCATTACGCCGCATTGCATTGCTCGTGATGGTGGTCAGGTGGAACATATTTATTCTAAAAAAAAGTGTTAAATGCAGTGATACATATGGTTTTTATGGAATAAATAACATACCATATGTCATGTTGTGTTGTTAAGCTTGTGCTAAAATAATGCTACTGTAGTTTGAACGTGTTTTTTTATTAATAAAATGCGACATTTCCGAGGTAAATTAAAAGAAAAACCTGAATATAATTCCAATGGTGAATTTTTTAATTAATTTTCTGTTTATATAACATTCATCTACATCAGCATGTGGCTTTATTTAAGTCAATACAACTTTCAACTCTTTACAGAAATGGTCGAAATATAATCTTCATAAAACGTTTAATACACCAGTCTGCTTAAAGTCACAATTTGTTTATTTCTAAATGACGATGCTGTAAGACAGAGCATACGGTAAGAACATAATTTCACGTAGTCTATGTTAGTGACGACATGTCTCGATTCCACACTTAACCCCGACCAACGAGGAATGGAAAAGACGTTACATCTATTCCAAGTTGTGCGACTACTGACGAAGAGCTCGTTTAGCCTCATAATCACATGGTTCGTTTACAGTCTAAGCTTTAACATCAAACAAAGCTGAGAAATCATCCAGAATTGCACCTTGTCGCACCAGAAGAAAGACGACTTCAGTCTGAAGTCAGCCTTAGTTAAAGACACAACACTTTTGTTTTTAAAGAATTGAGCTTCAGTTTTTAAAATTAGCCTAGGTAATTGGTACTGTGTGTGTCGAGCCAGGGTTTTCCCCAAAGTCCTGATGTTACTAAAACAAATTAGTTTTTTTTCTCTATAGCTTAATCTATTTTGAATTGTTTCTACATCCAAATACCTATGAGTTTAACAAAATAAAGACTCTAATTCGTAGCATTACAAATGTGTAGCCCCATGTATAAACCTTTTTTCAAATTATTTTAAGGGTGGTATTGATTTTGATTTCGATGTCATGCCTCTTATTAATTGAATTATTGTTGTAAATGATTGTGACTAAACCTTCATTTGAAAATTTAAGGTGATTCTTTTTAATTTCATATATAATATTCTCATATCCGATTTACTTTTTTGTCTCCTTTATACTAGCCAGTTCATATTTTAATTATTTTTGTACGGCTTAGAAAACGCCGAAAAAAAACGACGTCAAACATTTAAAACAATAGCTTTCTTGGTCTCATTTATTCTGAGGTTACGCATCATTTATTATTCGCCACCATGGTTCGGATTCTTTTGGAGTTAACACGAATTCTACAGAACAGTAAAATGTGAAGAACTTCGTCGACAGCAGCTGTCAATGTTCATTTTGTATTATTTCTGTTTGTTTTTGTAATTACATACACGAATGTAGCGTAACGTATTCAAGTTACAAGGTCGTCTCTTCGAAACCATTGCCAGAAAGGTAAATCCAGTGCTTTAATCTCTAGTAAACCTTTTGAATACCGCAGTGTTTCAAAGATAACTGTCAATTTGGTTTCACACATTTCAACAAATACCACAAACAAGTTGGGATAACAATACTCAATTACGGTTCCGCTTCAAGTACATTAGTTTTGGCATGCACTAAAATATTCATAGCCGAAGCTGAAGTTCAGAGCATTGTAGATACAAATACGAGGACAAATAAATCATGAAATGTGAATATCAAACGAGGATGTCAACAACTCTGTAATTATATACGTAAGGTTTTACAGCGCTATCGACTCAAATCGGTCACTTAAACTTTAAACGCTAAATATATTGCTGTGACTTGAGACAAGTATACTACAATAAAGGCACAATAAAGCCATGTCCAACAGTTTACTTTTGCCTATTTAAAAACTTTAACTAGATAAGTTAACTGCACATAGTTAGGAATATCAAAAAGAAATAACGTGAAACGTGGTAGACTTACTAAGTGGGTTGTCGCTGGTTCGATTCAATGTATGCTTTTTGTGTTGTATAACATGTGACAGCTTTGTTAACGAATTTCGTGATCTTAATACATAACATACGCTTCAACTTCTGAAATTCCTGGACCGTACACGTTTTTTCTTTAGTAACAACACATGTTTTAGAAAACATATTTTCAATAAGAATATCATTGAACAATTGATTAAAGTTCGTTCCAGGGGACGCATGTTGATTCCAATGGGAAGTAAGGTTCACATTACCAGGGGGGATAAATCATAGTCGTCCTGTATTTATATAAGCAGAGCACATCAATCATTGAGCATCGCTCTTACTTTATAACCCAGAGAAGATTAACAATTGATCCATGCGACCTAGAAATAAAAAGATCCTCGCCACAAGTCGGGTAAATTTCTCGGCTTTCGTATCCCTCTATAATAAAACAGAACTCTATGGCTATTAGATATGCCAAGACAGATCTTCAAGTTGAGAAGAAGAAATGCATTCGCTGACATGAACTCACTCACGCTATCTTATCATCTTTGATTATCTCGATAAGCTTCATTTATGGTGTGTCAAAAGGGCATAAAACAACACGATTAGGCAAAAATAACATATTTAAAGTGTGTCTGGCGAAATGGGGAGAACGCCTTGAAACTTAATTCTCCTTAACGTGTATAGGAATGTGAGAGATGAAAGACGGATTAGATTTTAATTTGCTGCATTAGAAATGCGGATAACGCCAAGGGAAGAAATCCGTCCAGTTTTAGAAAATAAATAAATTAATGACACACTTCAAAAAATATGAAAAGGCCTGCGTTCAATGAAATCCGAATGAGGAGAAGACTTCCGAAAATACTGAGTTAAAAATAAATAATAAAAAGTGTTGAGTCTGGCATGGTTCTTTATTGAGTCACTGTTTGTAAAAAGTTGCGTACTCCGATTACACCTGAAGCTATCCTTGTTATTAAAACACACAATTATTCATTATAAAAATACCAAACAGGGAAAAAAACGCCCTCCCCATCCCCAAACGAACAAACTATGTTATTGACCTTTGATTTCTCCCCTACACAGACATCACGTGTCTCTCAATAAAGCATTCACCAAACAACCACCTTTGCTTTAAAAAGGCTATAAAATGTAAACATAATCGTGCATCAGCGTTAATAAATCGATAGACTTACAATCAACCACTGGTCTACGTCTCCCGAGCTCCATTTCCTGACAATATAATCTCATCACGAGATCCTTAACTAAAAGTATCTATGTATCAGCTTGTGTTAACGTGTTTTCATTTCGTAATGAGTACTTTCTTTAAACTTATTTTAAGTATAGTGACCGAGACAGACGGTAATATCAACGAAAAGACAGAGGTGACAAATTAAAAAAAAAACGTTGGTAGAAGGGTTCCCGCATTCTGCTTATCAAAGAATTCAAAAGTCACCCGCTGATAACATCAGACACAAGACACTAGACAGACACCTAAGAAAGACAAGTATTAAATTTCGCTCAAACAAGATGTTCAGATGCATCAGGTGGTCGGTTGTGTTTTTACTCTTCTCACAACACAATATATATTATAGGTGGGTGGGTGAAATCGAACGCCTTAGTCGATATGACATAAGCCGATGGAAAGTGACGGCAAACATGCGGCTGTGGACGAGTTCAAACCTGGACCATCTCGTATGTGTGATGGAGACGTTGTCCATATGCTCAAGTGCTTCACTAAACTAATATTTCTAGAATCATCGAAAAATAAATAACTAAACACATGTTTCTGAGATTGTGATATGGGGTTCCTGTGTCCCTTCAAATCAAACATTTGAAAAACATGGATGATGTAGACTCATTTCCCAAATACACAATAACGACAGCTAAAAATTTACTAAGTCGACAAGCTAACAAAGGTCAAAGTTGCCAGCAATCAATGAGATCAAAAATATTGATATAAAATACCCGTTCTGACAAAAGGATTTACTCCGTGTTCCCATGGTAACGATAATTGTGCTGCCATGCCATGAATTGTCTGTCATGAAACAAACCAGTCATTACAATGGATAAAAACGGTACCAGCTAGTTAGCTGAAGTTAAGCTCATTAATCATGAATTAACATTTCCTTTCAAACCTCATGAGAAAAATATAACCTTATTAAGATAGGACCCATGCTATTTAAGCGTTTCTAGGCTCGCAGTGAGTATCTTAAGCTAGGCAAAGAGTTTCTATGATATTGGGCTCATGCCATACCATAATTCTAATATTATTATATATACTAATTGAACTAGGGAAAGGACGTTATTGTATGTGTTTTGTGCATCCAATCAATGTTGAAACA
Source organism: Clione limacina (assembly GCA_032362205.1). Classification (NCBI taxonomy): domain Eukaryota; kingdom Metazoa; phylum Mollusca; class Gastropoda; order Pteropoda; family Clionidae; genus Clione; species Clione limacina. The sequence continues at coordinate 8,828 of JAUUEB010026436.1, forward strand.
TAAAACTTGACCGTAGTCTTACCAATAACACGGATTTTAAATTAACACACTTTGTGTGTCTGCGCACATGTGAAGGGTGGTGTTTGAAAACAGATGTTAATGTTTGCAGATACGCTTATAAAATTTTTTTTAACTTCATTTCAAATCAATTCTAATTTGCATTTTTTACTTCAACTTACTGACCACAATTGTTTTGTTTTTCACTTTAAAATTGTTGTTAAGATTTGGTATACTTGAAATTGTTATTTTTGGCATACTTAAAAATTGTCGTTAAGATTTTGGTATACTTAAAAATAGTTGCTAAGATTTTGATTGCCAGGGAAATGAAACGGACGTTTTTCACAAAATAAAAGCCAATTCAATTTAAGAGTTAATTAAAAAGAAATCAATTTTCAAATTATTTAATTGGTCATATGGAAGTTATTATTTTCTTGTTCAAAGGGTGTAGTTTGTGAGGGAGGTTTGACGATATGATGAACATTGTTGAATGAAGTATTTTTCCTCTTTGTTTTTTATTTGTAACATCCAATAATTACGTGTTTTCAACGCAACAGTCCAGATGAGAATTACTCAATCAAAAAACACCCCATAACCGTTGATCAAATGGATTGTTGCCAATATTCTCATTTCTTATACAAAGGATGGGTGAAGACAATAGACGTAGTTATGTAATATATACAGAGCTACAAGTATATGACAATGAGAATCAAGACGCATCCTACAACAATTGACAGAAAAACAAAGAAGGGGAAGGGCTGCATATCTTACATATTTCGTGTAACCTGGCGTAAAATGACGAATGTCTCAATCACTGTCTTACCAAATATCACATAACGCTACTCGAGTTTAAAAACTAACAACAAAACTTGTTTCTGTGGTATTTTCCATGGTACATCTATTTAATAGTAGGAAAGACAATGACACAAAATTCCATGATAGCACTGAGGTTTAAAACAAAAAAATAGGCAATAAACTGTGGCTGGCGTACAAGAAAATTATATATACAAAATCTTATTTCAAATGTGGGTTCCGGGAAAATACAGTGACATTATTCCAACTGTGTTTTTAGGGATTGAGATAATTTATCGTGTTACAAGTATTTGACAATGAGAATCAAAACGCAGAAAGACAAAGAAAGATGATGTGCTGCATATCTAACCTCTTACCTGTCCCCTGGTGTAAAATGTCGAATTCCTCAATTACCGTCTTAGAAAAACTCACACATCGCTACTCGGGTTCAACAAACTAAAAACAAAACTCGTGTCCGTGGCATTCATGGTACATCTATTTGTCAGTAGCACTGATATTTCTTTTAAGGCAATAAATAGACTGTGGCTTGCATAGGAAAAAATATAAAAATTTTGTTTCTTATCTGAGTTCCGTGAAAAGACATCGACCTCATTCTAACTTTGTGATTCTAAAGTCTAAAGGATTGAGATAATTTTATCCTACTACAAGTATATGACAATGAGAATCAAGACGCTTCCTACAAACATTGACAGAAAAACAAAGAAATATAAAGAGCTGCATATCTTACATGCTACCTGTTAGGTCAAATGACGAATGCCTCAATCCCCGTCTTACGAAATATCACACATCGCTATTCGAGTTAAAAATCCCAAACAAACAAAACACAATATTCTCAACAAGTACGAAGCACCATCATCATAACATTGCAAAAACTTGTCACTTCACATCAATGAGTGAGTCGTGCACTGGCTCTCCCCATGACACAAAAATAATACGACATTGATGAAAGAGAATGATGTTAGATGAGGGGCTTCACCCATCGCGCGTGATGCCATCACGCAGCCGAGATCAATACAATCCTTATGTACCCACACTTATTTAACGGGACAGCGCGCGCTTCTCCTACCCGCACCCCTCACTACTCATATCAAAATCATAACATTCTCTGCCTTTTCATTCACAGACGATGTCTTTTTTATGACAAATTCCAGACTATTGAGTAATCCATCGTTCAACACGACTTACGCAACAGGTACGTGCAGAGACAATCCCCTCGCGTGATGACATTTATCAAAGATAGGAAAGACGTATTGATGAGCGCCTCCAGGGTAATAGGAATAGTCATGAATATTAAAATTTGTTCCTTTTGTCTACTTCCGACTCAGACGAAGTTAAAAATCTAAAATACTGCTGTATTTTAAGTGCTGCAACACAGAGTATGTAAGGTGAAACACTAAGCACGAATCTCTAAATGCAAGGCCCCAGTCGAAACCGCTGCTATTATCACATTTGTTGTTGAAGCCTTAGGGATAACCCGCCCGAGAATCGAACACCCGACCATCCGACCCAGATTCGGACGCCTAAACCACTCGGTCATTTAAGCGGTCACAGATGTATATGAATAACCGTTTAAGGTCTTATCAGCCAGAGACAACAGAATGTGAAGTTTGCGAGATTCTTCAAGGGCCATTGAGCGACATTGTCCCGACAAAACTATCAATGAAAACCAAATTACTCACACTTATCATACGAGAGCGCCTATTTAATCTTCGCGAAACTCTCCCTGCTTCTTCGACTTAACGCCATACCACCACTAATGCTACTTTATGACAAAAGCTCAGATGAATCAGTATTTCATCACGCAATAGTTGAGACAATCCCTTAAGATGATGACAAGTTGGCAAACAAATAAAACGGAAGAAATTCCGAATGCTAATGGTCCTTAATATTTTATAAGATATCAATTATTGTTTATATTTCTTCGTCTGCTACGGTCAATGATCGAAACATCGAAATCGGGGTAGATTGCTGCATTGACTACCGAAAATAGGGTTAAATCATCTTTTTTCTTCTCATTGGAGTTTTTGCGAGAAAAAAACAGCATCAATGTCGCAAAAACTGGTTATATCCGACTGGTTTGTGATGTTTCGATTATTCTCCGTCTGCTACGAAGTTGGGCGGCAAAAATAAAATTACGTGTACTGATTTGCGTCATTGCTCGTCTTTTGAAATGATTGAAAGCTCCTTGGGCAATCATATTTTCCAATACAAAAACAACCCGTACGTGTAATTGGTATTAAATAAAATAGCTAGCAAATTTTCTAGGTAAATTACATTGCTAAAGTTGTTATGATATAAAATGGTCAAAAAGTGTACCTTGGACTGACTGGCTCGTATGGCAATTAGAGGATAAAGCTTAAGGCTAAATAATTTGAGCGGCTAAGTAATCGAACAGACTGGGTGAGCTGATCATTTCAAACCATGATACATGAAATATGTGAAATTATGTTCTAACAATTAAAAAATATTAATAGAAAAAAACGTGATGTAATAAAAAAAAAATTAAATAAAGACGCCAAATGATCCCAGAGGCAACTGCTTTGGGCGATCACAAAATTTTGATTATAGATCTCACAAGGGTCATAAAAAACAAGCCCTGTTGTGTTATGAGGGTTAAGAGCAGCACCCCCCCCCCCCCCTCCTCCACAGTATTAAGAGGTTGTCAGAGACAGATAAAAATAGATAAAATTGTTACCAGTTAACAATAGCAACACGTAGGTTATCATCGATTGCGTCTAATTGGTAGAATTCCCGCTTCAAGTACATGACACTGTGCCAATTTGGTAAGATAGCCAGAGGTAGTTACTCTCACCACAAAATGTACTGCAAAGATGTGATTATTATAACAGAATAACACAACCGTGAAATTGTGCTTTACGCAACTAACAACTCACTACCTCCCAACACGCACAAGTATCAGCTGAGTAAACAAGCAGCTTAGAACCACAACACTGGTGCAACGGAAAGGGTTAAAACTAACAAGTATACCGGGTAAAGTGGACTTAAAAGTTGCAGCACATAAACCAGAATAACATGTAAACGTTACCCTACTTTCCACAGCTAATAGTCCGGGTAACGAAACAAAACGAATACAAGTTCGCAATGCGCAACTTAGATTCAATATCAAGTTTTTTAAATGTCAGGGACAATCAAAACGGAATGCCTAACACGAAAACACAACTGAATGTTTTATAAAAACGTACCAAGAAAAAATGTGGACGAAATCTAACAAATCAGTTATCAGCATACACTGACTGAAACATAACACTTATGAACAAAAGTCCAATTTTCGCCCAAAAGAAAGAAAGGTCATGAGTTGTATTTTCATTGTAAAAAGGTAATCAAGCCATAGCTGGTTGTCTTGAGCAGCCAAAGACATGATAGTTTTTGTAAGCAAAATCGACCAAAAAACTCATTATTCATTACCCTGGAGAAGATATACAAGTGATAATACCAGAACCACTTAACTAGGTACATGAGACCAGCAATCCGAGATAAATAGTAATAGATACAGAGAGAAAATAGACACATTGAGAGGCGGAATGTTAAGAATGAATTACCCCATGTCAGCGAAATGTAAATATAACAAAAAGCACCACTCACTCTCCTGAGATTTCAAATGGACACAACTAATAGAACTCACCCATCAATCGACCTTGGCCAAGTCTTAGTTTAAAGTAAGAAATCATTTCCTATATCACATTAACACATCGAAAGGCAATCAGTGAGAAAATGACTTCGTTCGGTAACTCGCTCCTTTTAATGTAAAACTACTTTCCCTTGTACGATCCTTTTCTCTTCTTTCTCCCCAATCAGCGTCTTATGTGGGTCGGGATCTGAAGTTTTATTTGCTATATTTATCATAGTTATTGCTATATTTAGATCTATGGGATTTTAAGGTGAGTGACAAAAGCAGGACAACCCCGTGAGTAACCTTCCGTGATCCAACGGTTTTCCCCTTGGCAAACAACTTGTAATGTCTCCCGTGAAAGACGTATCGATTTGTACAGCTATCGAGGATATCGACATAGGATTGGAATTTTACAATCTCGTCAGATTACGTTACTCGCTCCGACGACTGGCGTTAACCTATGTTTGGATGACCGACTTTCGTGTCGCTCTCTTTCATAACTCTTATAAGCACAAACTCAAATACACGCTTGGGTATATTATTATTTATTTCTACATGTTCAGACAAAGACACAAATATTGACGTCAGGAGAGCGGTGGGTGACGTAGATAATTGTATGTGTTTGTTTCGTACGCCTGTTGCAAACTCTGATGTGAAGTCAAAAGCATACACCGATGTCTTATCTTATAGACCTTTTACACACATGTCTTTAAAACATGCCATTGTTCCCTTCTACAAAACGGATGCCACGAACTGACTTCAGAAGATTTTACAGAATAAAGTTTGTGTTCATAATATATTTTATGGTTAAGGCCATGCGCGTAGCCAGGATTTTAAAATGGGGGGGGACAACTTCGGATATTATCTAAGCAATGGCTGCGAAGCGACCGACATTTTTTCGCTTGGTTTAAAATGATGCAAATTTAGAGCAATTAAGAGCAATTAATAGCATATTATCAAAGAAATGGCCGCGAAGCTGCCGACATTTTTTAGATGACTTAAAAAATATGCAAATTTAGGGCATTTTGGATCTCAAATGGGGGGGACGCGCCTGGTTAAGGAGATGTAAAGTTGTACTTACTTAAACACATCTCAAGGTATTCATAAACAATCTCTGTGCACGTCAGTGGTTTGACACACAAGACTGATTATTTTGGATAACTGTACGACTTTTACGCCTTTCCCAACTAATAACGTTATATGAATGGCCATGGACATAGCCGATTGAGAAAGACAGCGAATAAACGGCATCGTCTGTCATGCGCAGCTGAGCCGTTGCCCCTTGATAAAAAAAAGAATACCACATTCTTGAAAGAATAAACCAAATACGAACTAAATCTGATATTTTTTTTCATATGGTGTCTATCTAAGATTTAAGTATAGTTATTGACTAATTGGATAAAATAAGCGCCTGCTATGTTTAAAACATTCCACATTCTAGTGGTAGGTTTTCGAACCCAGATTAAACTTTTCACAGCTCAATCGTATTTCTTCGACAAAGTTTCTACGTAAGTTGTTATCCTATTAAAACCGGTGGATTGTTGACCTCTATAAGCTCCAGGATAAAATTACCTATACCCCCGGAACCACAGAGTTGAAATCATGTCACTGTCTTCGCCTGGAACCCAGTAAGGAAACAAAATTATTCTTATCATTTAACTGTACGCCACACTCTATCGCCTAGTTGTGTTTTTGTAAACCTTTGTGCAATCTGGAATTTTGTCTTGATGTATATCATATATTATATATAATATCAAAATTGAAACCAAACTTTAACAGATCCTTCATTTAAATTTATATTTTTCCCATATTTCATAATTTTTTGTCAACTTCTGAAAGGTTATATCGGCGATGGTGCTTCTTCGACTTTTTATATACTGCTAACTCGAATGATGAATGTACAGCACAGCGTGTACGACCCGAAGCAAATTGCAGTATATCAACAACAGGTCCGATAAATACCGCTGGTAATTCTACAAAGTCTTTAGTACAAGACTGCCGAGATTCGAACACTCGATACGCCCATGATGCAGATACCTTTGCCATTTTGTCATAAATTTGGTGCACATTTTTCAGGTTTTGCTAGTATGTCGTTGTCGATTGTCCCCAAAAACATATCGCCATTGTTACTTTCCCGACAACACAACAATAGACTGACATCTAGCTTGCTACACAAGAACTAACACATGTTACCGAAGATACAACAATGGAGAATGTTCTTGTTCATTCCCCCTAGTATTGTCTGGTACATATGTATTCAACTTGGGGGAAAAGAACAAAATGATAAGAAAATGTCAAAGATTATGCGCCTAAACATGTCATGAAGCTTGGATTTCTTGTCTCAGTGTCGCAAATACTCCATCGAAAGCTGATAAGGTAATATGTGTCACATAATCAAAATCACATAGAGCAGCGTTGACCTGGGCTTGAGTCCACGGGCACTCTGTAAAAATCATTTGATGAGGGATCCATATTTGAAAAAAATGTTGGAGACCATGGACCTAGTGGTCGTGTTTTACGTCCCTCTCAAAACAAGAAAGTTATACAGAAGGCAAGTCTCACATTACCTTCTGAACAGTGGAGAGTGAAAATCAACATGATGAACTGGTAGGATTCGAGCATAATGTGCCCTCTACCCACCACAGCAATTCTAAAAAGCTATAATCGCGATAAAATAGAATAGCCGTATTTTAACAACAACAATTTTTTTACTCCTGATACCCGGATATGTATGAAGGGGGGAAAATCAGAAATAACATTGACGAAAACCGGGAAGAGTCAGAGTTAAAAAAAATTATGGTGGGGGTGGGGGTAAATGGACTATAGGTAAGAAATCTTCAATACTAATCGATTTGATCAATGTCTAGACAGATTGTAAACGTATCATAAAAGAAAATCAATGCCACCATTAACAACGCTACATTGTACTTTGTTCATTCATACCAGTACAGCACTTACATCAATACACCATGAATATCGCATGCGTATTGATGCATTATTTGATCAGGGGGTTTTTTAAACAGAAAAACAGACAAAATATTGACAATATAAATACATAATTGTATTTTTTTGTTCCGAAAATTGAAAGATAGGTACAACGACTATAATTTAGGTTTTTATTTTATTTAAAGAAGAGTGCCATGATCTTTTAACGATATGGATTAAGGGCGGTAAGAAAAGCGTTGTTAAATTGATCGGAGTTGTTACTTTTTCACTTATAATTAGATGAGGTTGGCGCTTTATGAAAGTTGAGTTTTAGATTTCAGACACATACAAAAATCACAAGTCGTTCAATTAATTGACAATGGACATTATAATAGATTATAGATATTAAGACACATAATACAAACCTAGGCACTTCTATTTGAAAAATACATCGAAATAGATAGAGTGCAGGAAAAATTATCGAATTCTGAACTTTTAATTTAATGTTTGTCTAGCAACATAAATAAGGTGATTAAAGTGAGGTTTATAATTTATATCCAAGAAGAG
>JAUUEB010026547.1:0-11488 GCA_032362205.1 Clione limacina
CCCCCCCCCCCACGATATCAATAGTGCATTTAAAACCTTAGGGAATTATTGTTCTTTCGAAACTTTCTTCTGCTATGCTGATTCTTAGAGGTAGTAGGTGTTTACAACTTTTTAACTAATAATATTTTTTGAATATGTATTTGTGATGATAAAATTACAATGAGATGGAATTACAATTTACATGTGTGTCCTAGTCTAAATGTTCTTAAACATGTTAAAAGTTAACTGCATTCCTAACCCCATTTGCAGTGTTGGTTGAGTTAGTCAGCCCACTATAAATGTATCATCTTCAAGGTCATATGAAATAATATGATTCAAATATATTGCTAGGTAAGGAACATACTGCATTAACAAGGAGCCACTTTCAATCAAAATTTGTCAGCAACGACATTAAGTAAGTAAAAGCAAGAAAACAAGAAAAAGGTCTTTACTGCAGTCATAAGAAATATACAAAATGGTCACATGGTGTATTGTACTTAAAAACAGTCAGTTCTCAAACATGTCCCGTTTCCTGTGATTTTTTCATCGAATTGTGACATTTTTACCAAGTGTTACACACTTGCCAGAAAAATATCTGTTTAAAAGAAATTTTTGGATGTGACATTGGAATGTATTAAATTAACAGTATCTGTCGGTTGGATGCGGTCGCGTATTTTCATACCAATTATTCCTCAAAAGACGTGTCGAATTCGGAAACGCGAAATGTCGGAAAATTGCAGATAAGTGGATGAGAAGATATCGATTCTTATGACTTGTGCTTGGATAAGCGAGAAAATTCGGACCTTGAGTGTTGAATATTTGAGAACTTACTGTATTTGACAAAGAACAGCTCAGACAAGGCATTTAAAGTTTGCAGCCAACATATCCAACCAACGGGGTCAACATTTGAGATAAAAATCGCTTCTCATATAAACTTGAGGACGCAATGATTGTGTTAGGCTGAAAAGGCTAGTTGAAACTAGAAGTAGTTTAAGATAGCCACACGCATGATCGCCAGAACGGTGGGGGCAACCGCCTCCCCATGTCTTCTTTTAACGCATACACCGGTGTTGTTTTTTTTACTTTAATTAGAGTCATACGCTGCCCCCTGCACTTTTTTCATTCTGGGGCCCCTGCAAGTGCTCTTTGACAACAATTTTAGATTTAATTGATTAAACCCCTTTTATACATTTCAGATGACAATGTCCTAAACAGGAGTAATGCAAATGTGAAGAATCTAAATCTATGTCCATTGGCTCCGGTAGAAAAACCAATTCCTCCACCTAGAAAGAAGAAAGCTGCACAAGTAGAACACTTGGACAAAGCAATAGGCTACAACAGTGGACCAATAGCCAACAGACGTTCCTCATCCAACTGTCCCTACGACAACGCCACAGAGTCACCTTTTAGTTCCCACACTTCAGCTGATCAGGACGACGACAGTCTTATAGAAGAGATGAGTAATAGCGAGGAGAGTGGTAGTGTAGGGAGTGTTGACAATGTCAATGACAACAACAATGACAGCAGCGATGATCTGCATGAGTCTGATGAGAGTGAGAGTGCTGACAGGGTAGAAGATGTCAATTACAGTACTATAGAAGAAATGCAGGCAAATATTGCATCTACAGATTAGATTGAAATACTTTTTGAAGTATGAGCTAAATTCTGTTTTAGTACACAATGTTATGGTTGTGTGTTGTAATTTATTCTTCTCTCTTATTTACGCATTTCAGACATGATACATAAAGGAGATAGTATGTAGTTAGGGACCGTTCACATATTACGTAATCAGTTTGAGGGGGAGGTCTGGCCATTGATTACGGATAATGACTTTAAATAAAGAAAACCGTCATTATTTGACCAAAGTGATTACAGGGGGGGGAGGGGGGGGGTCCAAAATGGGCGAAATGTGATAACGTTATATGTGATAGTTAGTAAGTGATAATTTTTCCAGATAAGTACCTGAATTTGACAGTTTGTTTTTTATCTCAATAAGTAACATCAACAGGCATTATGATGAATGTGAGTTTATAATCAAGTATGTGGACAAAAAATCCCTAATTGACACTAGACCTTTTATACAGTCAAACTCGTTTAAACCACACACCCTTAAGCCCTTTTACGCTTAAACGGAACAAAATCCTGACAACCGTTTTAACCTCTCTTTATCTTTGTAAAAGAAAGATGCTTAAACCGAAAAAAAACACCAACTAATGATAACATGGTACCAATTATGACAAAATCATCAATTTCAAACTAAAATTTGGGGCATAGAAAGATTGATTATCGCAAAAAGCACTGACATTAACTTAGAGACTAGGTAAAATGTATTTCAGTTGTATTTTGAGACGGGCATGATATTGGGACATTACATACGTCTACACCACACCTACTGCTTGTTGACTCCTACCATATTGAGTTTTACTGAAAAACAATGAATTTATTTAAAACGAAATTCTTTTTAAACGAACAAAATCATGCTTCCCAAATGCTTCGGTTTAAGCATGTTTGACTGTATAATTATTACACTATAATAATTGTCTACGCATTTATCTTAATTATAAAGCGTTTGATATGTACAAGGAAAGGGACACTATTTCAAATAAAATATAATTTTTCCATTTGAAGATTATAATGTTCAATATATACGGGTACTATTGTGTGTGCAATTTTATGTATTTAAATTACTGGATAACATAAATTGATCTTACTTACATTTTGATAACTTGCGAGTTTGGCGTTTTGTATGTGTTGGATATTAATTCGATGGTTTCATATATACATTATTGTATGGTACCTTGATTGAATGAAAATGGCTTTAGAGTTACCTAACAACATGCAAGCCACTTAGGGATGCTGCTCATATGTATTTATTTATCATAAATAAATAATCGAATAAAACATGTTTCTACTCCATAGCCAAGCGTTTTGTCATTTAGTATAAAGTTTTTCTACTTCATTGAAAATTTTTGTTTTTGGAGAGAACCAAAACTAGACATGTCAAAATACATATTCTAGGTAATCTGTATCAAGAGGCAAGTTTGACTTTAAATAGGTTAGAGTTAAGATTAGTAACAGTGTGCCAAAATTAGACTGTCAACTTGGCTTGGATGGAACCTTTTTGGAGAAAATGCATCTTAATCTGACGACCAAAGGAAAATGCTAATCATGAAATGGGTATAGCATATCAATGAATTATCTTTAATCCTTGTATATCTAATCAAGGGATCAAATCAATTAAGAAGACAAACATAGAAAATTTGTTTAAAGTTAAAGAAAGTAACAACTCACTGTTTCAGAAAAAGAAAAAAACGTTTTCCCCAATTTAAATTTGATGCCATAATTTAAAAAAATTATGAATGAGAAATAAATCAGTTTAGATGTAAATAAAATAAGAGAGAGCCTTGATTTCAATTTTTATCCTTTAATTGTCAACAAATCATTCAAATACATTGAAACATAATGTCAAAAACTCAAAGAAAGACTGTCTCAACATGGCAATAATTTTGATTTTTAGTCACAATAACATGAACCCTACAAATCTTATGTGCAGTGACCATATGGATGAAGAAGAATACTAATTGCAAAAAACAATAACATTGCTCCATTGCCACCTGGGACAATAATAAAAAATAAATTAGCAGATGACATTACCCAAACTCTATCTAGACAATACAAATATAGAACTAGAATTACAGACTTAATATAAAAATCTTGGTAGCAAGCACAACTTAGGTGCCAAGATTCTAATCAAAAGGGAATAACTCATCATATTGGATATGAAGAAGAAGATGTCATGAATACTAACATTCACCACTTGTTGTTAACCAGAAGTTTAAAATGTTTCCAATTAATAAACTAATAATAACCCGTTATCATGCCTCAGGGTTTTAATAATTTAATTAAAGAAGACCCATTGAAACACGAAGAAAGAGTTAACATAAAGAAAATCTTTTCATAGTCTATGCATTAAAATAATAAGTGGCCAAAACTGCAGATAAATGCTTACAATATATACTTAAAACATTGGTCATATTGAGTTGTATTCATACTTTTTATATCAGTATAAACTTTAACATCTTTGTTATTGTTTGACTCTTCCTAGATTGAAACGGCAAATCTTTGACTTTCAACTAAATATAAAACGGGACTGGAGGGGGGATGAAAATTAATCTCAATAACTCTATAACTGTCTCACAAAAACTAATCAAAACTTAAAGTAGCAAAAGCAATTCAGAGGGCTATATAAAAACTAGAAGTGATATTGGTGAATTATATTTCAACAATAAAAAAAAGATTATTTATTTAATACACACAATTTGTTTCAATAGTAGTATAATATCGTTTTCAGTACAAGGTTTAAGGAGTAATGCAAAACAATAAATGTAAAGGGAAGTGGAAGAGAACATTATTAATGATCACATAACATTGTAGGTGGAAAAAATTCCTAAATAAATCTTATGTTTTTCTGTTTCAATGAACATAGTATGAAAACTGGTACAAAAGTAAATCTTATAAATAACTATAGAACTGGGCGGGACGGGGAGATATATGTGTTTCTACACAATTTGGTGAGATCATGTTTTACTACACAGCTTGATTAGAACATGTTTTAACAATACACTTGGTCGAACATACATGTCTCAAGTTATGCAACTTCAATAATTAATACAAAACAAAGCATTTGATTTGTTTATAAAAAATAAATAATTTGAGCAACAATGTCAATAAAAGTATAATAAACATAAATTTTGATTAATATACATTTGGGTCCCAATAAAAACAGAAATAATGTGCACACTTCTTTTATGCTCAAACTTTAAGATTTTCCTTTAAACAAAATATGATATCTTTCCCTGTGAAAAATTAAAATTTTATTTTTTAAAGATTTAAGTAATCTCCTTTAATCTTTGCTTTTATTGGGACATCATGTAGACTAGAAAGAAGAAGGGAAGTAATAACATTGTAATCAATACTAAAATATTAAGTAGATGTGATAAAACTTTGACATATATGAAATATTGAGTAAGAATAGAATAATTTCTTGAGATCACACTGTCATGCTATTGCATTACTCTTTGTATTGCATTCTTGATATATTAAAATCTGTTAAACAATAATCAAAACCCTAATATCAAATAAAGTACAAGCTTTTGCCAATAAACTTAATAGTAAGTTAACTTTGATACATATCCCTACTATTCATGCTTAGGACACTAACAGACATGATAGGAACAACTAAAAAGAAAATAATAAGATAATTTTCTTATTTACTTTTATAAGATCCTTAAGCACTGAAGAGGCCTTAGTGGCGAAAAGTGTTTGCTATAAATATTATGTCAATACTATATTGTTTGTGTACTGAAAAATGTGCATAAATGTTTCAATATTAATTTAAAAGAAAAATTGTTGAGTTGTATTGTTCTGTTTGTAGTAGTTTACCTAAGGATCTTTTAAAAGTAAATAAGAAAATTATGTTTAGACAGATCCTTGCCCATATAAAATATATCTTATGAAAATAATAAGATTGGGGTTTGATAGTGTGACAAACAAAAAGCACCACTGACTGTCATTTTAACTCTGCAGCTAAAACTTGTAAAATACACAATTAGTGTCCCAAACAAAAGTATTCAATAGCCACATCTCATCCAAATCAAATGCCAGATCTGAGGTGCACTTATTCAATAACTAAGTGTCAGAGCAACAGGCTGTACAGCACATCATGAATTATGTCTAACAGTCTTTAGTTTTATGATTTTATCACCTGACTGCTTTGATAAACTGACATCTTAAGCAAGGAGGAAACTATATATGTCAGAAATGCGTGACAGAATTGTATAACAATTTTATCTTATTCTCTGCAAAATTTCAATCTAATGCATTTTGTGAATCTATTAAGTTCTTCATATATTGATTTATCTTTTTCCATATCAGTTAGAATGGTTACATTTTCCCTCTAGTTATTTATAAAATGCATAAGTACGATGGATCTCCATGTGAATGTCCAATTCATATTTGTATGAAAAGGTTGAGTCACAAATTTTGCATCGTTTCATGTGTGTCTTTTCATGTTTTCGTAGAGTGGTAGCCCTGGAGAAAGATTTCCCACATAATCTGCAGGCAAAAGGTTTGTCTCCTGAATGTGTAAGCATGTGAGATTTTAAATGACCATTTTTAAAGAACCGCTTTCCACACTCCTCACACTCGTATAATCTTTGCCTATCATCATTCTCATCAGGAATCATCTGCGGCTGAGACAGACCCATCAATTTTCCTGGGTCTACAGCAGCCCCATTGGCTGGAGCTACAAGAAAAGATTCTGGATTAGTGTCTGGTTCTGAGATTATTTGAAAAGTGGATCCTCCTGGGGTAGTTGTGAACATCTGGTTAGCTGCTATTTCTCCTCCTTCAGTAGATGGAATCTGAATGTATGTTAAGGTCTGGTTATCTCCACTGATACCTGGTGTAAAAGCTGGTTGAAAATGAGATAAACCTGTTGAAAATGCTGGAGGAATAGTGACAAGCTTTGTCCTGTCCCCTACAGCAGCATGCCCTGTGAAAGGCTGTTCATCATCCTCATAGTCAGCGTAGTCGTCTTGTTCACCATCAGAGTAATAGAGATCTGATCTGGTATTAGCAATGTGCTTTGCCAAGTCATACTTGTCTTCGTAAAATTTGTCACAGTGAGAGCAAATGTGAGTCTTCATGTGTCTTGTAAGAACTGTTCTCCTTACAAAGTTTTTACAACAAAGTGTACACCTATTCAGGTTACGTGAAGAATCAACAAAAGAAAACTTTTTGAAAAGTTCCCTGTTGACTTTTGAGACCATTGGTGATGAGGGTATTTTCTTTTTATCACCAATCGTATCATTGTTTGTGACAAAAGCTTCTTTTCGATGTTTATATTTATGTTCCAGTAAATCTGCCTTGTCCTCAAAGAACTGATTACAGTACGGACAGACATGAGTTTTAAAATGCCTGGTCAAAGTAGTCGGCCTAGCATACTTCCTTTTACAAATAGTGCAGGCAAAGATGCTGCTGGCAGAATCAATACAGGAATATCTTTCAAATACTTTCTTATTTGCCCTGATGATCTCATCATGAGAAAGAGACTGAAGTGAGTTGGGGGGTACTCTGTTTAGTTTGCAGTCAAGTACATTTTCCATTTCACTGAGAAAACCATCAGTTTCTTCGTCCTCATCATTATCAGATGAATCTGAACTCACCATGTCTTTCAGGCTTGGCTTTATACGATCTGCTTCATTCCTTATTTTCATGACCAGCTCTTTTCTGTGTTCTTCTTTGTGGAATTGAATGAAGTCTTTCTTAGAGAAGAAAGTATTGCAGTACTCACAAACATGTTCTAAAAAATGTTCTTGAAGAAGATATTTTTCAAGAAATGTAAGGTCGCACAATTTGCAGGTGAATATATTTTCTTCAAAGTTTTCCTCTGAATGCAATGCAAATTCGTCGCTATATTTGTCTATCACTTGTTCCTGAGTATAAATATAAGTTTCTTTCAAATCAGTCTGTTCCTCTGTGTCACTTATACATGGTGAATCAGGAAATTCAGATTCTGTGACAGCCTTGAGGGCATAAAGAAGCTCATCATCAGAATCATTTTCATCACTATCTTCATCACTGATATATAGTTCAATGATAGCATTGCTTATTTGCTCCAAGAATCCATTGGTGTTGATAAATTTCCGATCTACCTTTCTTCTATGTTTTCTAGAATGATTGTCCCCCTGATCTTCTTCAAATTCACTTGAGGATTCAGAGTCTGAGACTTTGGTTATACCAGAGACTGTATTGTAGCATTTCTTGGTCTTGTGAACAGGTATGCTACTTTCATCAAGAGAGGCACCACTGAACAACATGGTTGGGGCATGGTTCTGCATGTGAAATTGAAATTCTGTGGCTGATTCAAATTCTGAGTAACAAATCTTACACTTAAAATCTTCATCCTGGTTGTGATGTTTATCTACATGGTCTTTGAACTCATTCTGGTCAAAATATGGCGACTCGCAAATGTCACACTTATAAGGTTTACCATGATGCTTCATGTGCATCTTCAGTTTTGATAACGTTGGAAATCGCTGATCACAGATTGCACAGTTATAGCAATGGTGAACCTTTTCATGATTTTCCAAACTCTTTTTATTGATGTAAGCTTTGCTACACATACGACAAGACCATTTGGCCTGTTTCTGGCGTTTTGCTCCTGTTTTGGCAGTCTCAGTGTAGGTTGGAGTTACTTCTTGAAAATTATGTTTTTCTATGAAAGACTTCCAGTCTATTCCCCTTGTTGCATCTATTCTTGCTTTTTGATGATATTTCATGTGATCCTTCATCAAGAAACGTTTTGGAAATGACCTTGAACAAATCTTACATGTCAGTGAATTGTTTTTGCTATGACTTTTCATGTGAAATTTCAAAAGGTTTAATGTAGCACAGCGTCTGCTGCACAGTTTACACCTAAAGTTGAGAAAATGGGATTTCCGGTGTCTTCGTAACTCGGCCATAGACAAGAAAACTCTGTCACATCTATCACAGGAGATACCTTCAAATTTAACTTCTGAAAACCCAGGGACTGAGGCACTCAGTTCCAACGAGCCTCTTGTCATTTTGAATCCGTTTTCCAATGCCATCACTGCTTTCTTGTGCGTTTGTGTAGTCTGATGCTTACGTAGAATACTCTCTCTAGTATAGTTTGTATTGCAAACCTCACAATGAAATGGCTTTTCTTTAGTATGTGTTTGTATATGAGTCCGCAAATCTCCCTTACTTTTACATCTAACTTTACAGAAAGGACATGGAAATCGGTCTGTGTGTGTAATAAAATGTTGTCGCAAGGTCTGCTTGCGATTAAACATTTTATAACACACTTCACACTGAAACAAAGTCACATTACTATCTTTTGATGAAACAGGGTCTTCTGTTTTAAGATCAAGATCAAGATCTTCATATGAGCACTTCTTTATTTTCTTTGAGCTGCTGACATTGGATACAGAGGATTTTGTTTTATGTCTACGACGATGACCTAAAGGGGATATTTCTTTGATATTCTTCCTTTTTTGAAATGCAGGCACTTCTGAATCGTTTGATACTTCAGGCTTACCTTCGGGTGTATGTGGTTGCAAAAGCAGGCCATGAGATTTAGGGGTTGTTGGTGCAGAAAATTGCGTGCAACCTGGTGGACTTTGCTCTAACGGCAAATTACTGGTAGAAATAAGCTTAAGACTGTTTGCTAGTGTTGTACCTAAAGTACTCTCACTACCAAGGGAGTTTTCTGACTGAGATTTAGTTACTGGGTGGGAATAGTTATTGGCTTTACTATACACATCACTGTCTAAGGGAGTCATCTCATGTAATTTATATCCCTGACTAACACAGTCTGACCCTAAATTATTATTAGTCACAGTGTCTGATAACCTATTTTTAGTAAAAACATCCTTTGCATAGTTTTGACAAGAAAGAGCATAATTACTTGGAGCATAAGCATGTCCAGGCTGACTTTTAGTCATACAATTTGTATTCCTGTTGAACCCTTCTAAGGCACCAAAGTATAACGGCATATTTGATTCACTTGAGTCATTGATTGTATTTCCATGATTATTGATTTTAACATTAAACACAGAAAATGTGTTGCCCTTAGATTTTGGTCGACTTCCTTGGTCTCTTACTTCCTTAGTTCTATCATCCTGCCAATAAATAAGTTCTTCTTCAATTGATTGGCAATCAAGATCAAGTGAGGTTTTATGGCTCATCTTGAGTTAAGTAACAGTGATAAAAGATCTTTCTTTTTTAACAAGTAGATAAAAGTAACAAATACAGTATGATAATTTAAATCTTTCATAAACCTAGGAACAAAACCATTTCAGATGATTTACTAATCAGAATAGGAATGTGTGATATCTACAGAAAAAAATCATCAACAAGTTGTGAAGATAAGATCCACTCCATTATAGGTAAACTGCAACCAACTTGCCCTGAAGTCATAGTTTGGTACTTCTATGTATGATTAACCTGCAAGAAAAAGAGCAAAAGCAATACATATAATGAGTCTATCAATAGGAAAACATAATTCAAATCAAACACAAAATAAACCTGATTACTTAACTGTTTCAAACAACCAATGTCCTCAGAATGAATCTTGACTGGTAGCAAATTGAAGGTGTTGCCAAGAGGATAACAAATATGTATTTTTTCTACGCTACGACCATTGGTTCTCGAGTTATGAGGTCCAGTCTGATCGTGACGTCACAACGGCCATTTTTTTCCACTGATAAGGTCAAAAAAAGAATTGTCGTATCTTAAGGTTCAGCACCAATAAACATATTGAAATAACACATCTAAATCCAATGAAAAAACAATTAATGACTTTTGGTCACTTTTTCGTGTAAAAAAGGGCGTTTTTAGTCAGGAGCTCAGAGTACATAGGGATATATAGGAATAAATCAGCGTCTTTCAAATGTGTCTGTCAAGTTCTGTGCTGTTTTTAGCAACATTGCAATTTTTTTGTTTTTTTTAGCTTTCTAAGAGTATGTTCTAAACATATAAAGGAGTCCCCCAAAAACAAAATTGTAAATTGACCCGTACTGGGGTCATTAAAGTGAGTTTATGAGATAAAATAACTGCGGTTTATGAAGAAACACTCATTTGCATAATTCCTATACGAATCAATTAATGATGAATTTCTTGGCGACTCACGTTTTTAGGTTCCTAAAAGTGTTTTCTACCACATTGCAGTCACAAATATTTGGTATTTTAAATTGACTCGTACGAGGCCCTTTACCAGCAGTTCATTAGTAAGAATTACACCACTTAATGAGTGAGTACTCATTTGCATGGCCCCTGTACGAATCAATTGACAATGAAATTTTTGGCGACTTATGTTTTTTATTTTCCTAAAAGTGTTTTATACCAATAAATTGCAGTCACAAATATTTTGTATTGTAAATTGACGCGTACTGAGGCCTTGACCAGCGCCTCATTAGTAAGGATTTCATCATTTTATGAGTTAGTTAGTACTCATTTGTATGGCCCCTGTACGAATCAATTCACAATGTCATTTTTGGCGACTTATGTTTTTATGTTCAGTTCCTAAAAGTGTTTTCTACCAATAAATTGACCCAAAGTCATTAATTGTTTTTTCATTGTATTTAGACGTGTTATTTCAATATGTTTATTGGTGCTGAAATTTAAGATACGACAATTCTTTTATTACCTTATCAGTGGAAAAGAATGGCCGATCAGACTGGACCTCATAACTCGAGAACCAATGGTCGTAGCGTAGAAAAAAATACATATTTGTAATCGTCTTGGCAACACCTTCAAAATGCGAACAATTAGATTCATTATGAGCACATTGGTTTTTTTACCATTGGTCAGCCCCTGTGGTCAGTTTGTTCAAGTTATTTTTTGGCGAATCCATGATTTGGTGTCTATGTACCCTAAGGATCGTTAAAATCCAAGGCGGGTAGAGTCGTGGGGGGGGGGGGGGTTA
>JAUUEB010026658.1:0-25958 GCA_032362205.1 Clione limacina
ATGCTTTGAGACGATAACCGCTCGGTAAGAATTCAAAAAGTTTATTTGCTGGGTGGGTTTTATCTTTCATAATCTTTGGGAGTAAAACCCTGAAATATTGCACACAGGCTCTTATAGGGACTACAAATATTTTTCTCAACTTTTTTAAAAATATGTTTACAGAGTTATGGCCCTTGAATTGTTAGCAATATGTTCTTTATTTCATGTGTCTGATGTGCGTGGTTGTACTCTCTACGAGTACTCATTTTTCTACTTTTCTATATTATAAATCTATTGCGAAGAGTTTTAAGTAAGACAGAAAATAAAAAAGGTCAACGCATGTGAAAACCACTATAAAAAGTTGCTTTCTGAAATAAAAATCCCTCCATACTGCTTAAGATTGCTTTTTAGACTGGTCTATAATAGTTAAAAAAAAGTCCATTGTGAAAGCTTATTTTCTTTTTGTTCAAAAATAAATAAACGATAAAAAAAAGCCTGATAAAGTATCTGAAATTATTCATTTGTCATAAAAATTTGAGATGAAGTGAAAAGGTTGAGATTTTTAGAGGTATATGAAGTATTTTCAACGACAATTTATTGATAATTCTTTTTTTTTAAATTAATTCTAAAATTATAATTGGTGGTTTTAAAGTTTACACTATATCAGACTATTATTTTGTAAAAATGTCCTTGCAGTAAGAAAACATGGCTATTTTCAAGGTTATCTAAGACAACTTCTTCGATAATTTAACATGGCTTCTTGATATTTAAGAAACAAGAGGAATCAACCCAGCCTCACAATGAAAATCAAATGTATGTGTCAAAGTTGTACCAAAGTACTAGGGTTGAATTCGGAATTCCCGGGAATATGATGAATCCCGGGAACGCTCATTCCCAGGATTATGGCTTGGGATCCCGGTTTCAAAATATTCTTGTTTTAAAGAATGATAACCTTAGTTTTTGTCATAATTCAAGAACAATTTGAGAAAAAAATTAAACCTTGCAACAACAAAAACAGGCTTCAATTTGCAAACAATTAGTTGCTCAAGAAGAAGCACTTTTCATATGTCATTAATTTGTCAGTGCTTACCGTCACGTTTTGACATCCAATAACAAAGGATTGGCGTTGGGTGACCGGCGACGGAAATGCGTCTGACATCTGATGACATGAAACAAACAGGACACTGTTTCAACAACTGAGACATTTTAATTTTAAACACAAAATGAGGGTAAGTTATTGTTCATGATAAGTTGATTGGTTTACATCAAACGATAAAACAAGCCTTTCACCACATGCCAGAATCAACTTTGTTTTTGGATAAAGCTGTTTCTTTCATTAACATTTACACGTTAACTGTCAACTATTTATAGTGTAGTGTGTGGTTCTAATCTGACTATTTACTATACAGAGTTAACACTAATTACATGCAAATAGTTTTGTATTTTGATAACAATGGGGAAATCAAAAGCATGGGATTGTTTCTTCGTAAAGTAATATGTTGGCTCAATGCAAAAAAATGCACTGCTGTTATACGGACTAAAGGGAGCAAGTGGCTTAATCAGACACTTACGAACAGTGCATGGCATTTCTACAGCGGTGTCTTCATCATCATCAATATAACATATTTTTAGATATCTGGATGGCATTGAATTGAAAGTCAATAGTTTTTGTTTCAGCTTTATGATGTTCATACTATTCGAAATAAAAACTATGAACATGTTTGAATAAACAAAGATGTAAATGTGTGTTTCTAAATATCAAGACTGACTGTGTGTGTCACTAGTGTTAACTCCATAAAGCTGAATTTGTTTCTATTTGAATCTGTTTTTGGCCTAGTTTCGATGTCACTGAAATAATGTTTAAGCTTACCTCAAACAAAAGAAAATGTCATTGCTTATCTTGTTAAACTGTTATCTTTAAAACATGCATATTTACCTATAAATGTACCGATTAAACCGCCAAACTATGTAAAACATTACTGAATACGATCATTCCCGGGAATTCCGGGAAATAGGACATCCGGGATTGGGATTCCCGCGATCAGAGCAACTGGGAATATCAACAACCCTACCCTAGACCAACGAACCTACCTACGTCTAGTACGCAATTACAAATATAGATTATTGGTTCAATAATTAACTTATTTTTTGTTTCCACAGAGCCAATGGTCATGTCAGAGAGTCGACCTCCCCTGGTGTCACTGTCGCCACATAGGTACTTGACAAGATGGTCAGAGGCTTGTCGACGCAATGGTCACTTCTCCTCACCACCTGTACCAAACTGTGCCCAAGCTGGATATGCTCCATATGGTTAGTTTAAAAAAATCTGTTCAACCTTTTAACAAAATTGAGATATTGCACCTTTACCCTTCTTTGTGGTAAATAATTATATTACTTTATTAGCCAACCAAATTCAATTTAGGTTCCAGAATATATAGATACATTTTTAAATGAACTAGAAAAGTTTACAAATTATGGTGATGCCTACAAAAACATTAAACCACAATATTCGTTTTTTTAAATCTACTCTCATGTGGGTCTCTTTACAAAAAACACACTTTATTATCCATTTCTTGTTTGATTTCTCCTGAAGAAGGGTCAAGAAAATGATGTAGTAGTGCAACATTTCACAGTGAAATGTCAAGACAAAATAAAGAAGATATTTTGAAGTTTCTTCTTATGTTGCTTAATTACAAAAATATTAAAACGATTCAATTTTTTAGGTCTTTTAATCAGCACAGGTGTTTATATTTAAGGGACTAGTTGCGAGATGATAATTTTGTTTTTCTTCTGAGTAATTAACCATGTGGCTTTTATCATTACAGCTTCGTTGTGTACAGTAAGGCGAAAGCTACAGTTTGGTCGCAAGCCACCCAAAGAAAGAGGAGATCCTTCGCCCTCATGAGCGAGGGGTTGTATGTACAAACCAGTCAATAGTTGATCTCAGTATTTGTCAACTCAGGGTGTACCAGAATATGTTGATTTTTTGTAACATGATAATATGTTCCCCAAGTTTTCAGAAAATATATGACATTCCCCTTGTTTCATTTATTACGCAAACATAGTCATTTTCATACGGGCCAGTCTGATGTGATATAAATGTTTCAATGACAGAATGAGATATAGGACAAGAATGTATTTTCTGCTAGCATGGCTCTTTTTTATTGAGATTGAAAAATTTAATTTTATGATTGTCATAAGATTTATATGAAAATTGTAGGTTTATTTTAGTGTATCATTCAAAAGGAGTGGTAGAAATATTTTGCAATCTTTAGATTGACCTAATTGTGGCTAAAGATTCAACATTTGTTATATTGATATGTTTTCAGAATTCTGTAAGCACATTTGGTAAATGTAATTGGATCATGTACAGTTTTTCCACAAAATTCGTTATTGTTTTTTATATTTTCTTATTGTAAAACTAAAACCTATGTGTGAAATTTTATTGATCACATTTTGCTTTAGCAAAGGTAACAGAGATTCTTCAGCTTCTGTGTCTTTGAGCACTAGTAACCCCTGCAGCTTGCTCGATGTCCCTTACTGGTCTATTTTATGTTGTCTGAACATTCATATCACCAAATAACCAAAGTTGTAATGGCACACCAGCATCGATTTTTGATACAGACAGAAGCCACTTGAGGTTTTAGAAGTTGACTCATTGGAGTTTACCTACACTTTTATTCAAACTACAGATCTTATATTTTTTACTTTTGTATTTTGATTCCCGAAGAACCATTTATTTTAAAAGATTGATCAAATGTGGTATTTACAAGATTTGCTTAGAACATACACCATCAATATCTGAAAACAAAATTTTGCCAAAGCAAGGAGACTTGATAGAGAACTTTTAACTATGTTTATCATGTCATTTCAAAATTAAGAAATTAGTTAAATTGTTTGAAAAAGAAATTACTTATGAATCACTTAAAAATAGTACACGTTCACAGAAGTAAAGTGTATTTGGCTTCTTTTCTGTGTCTTTGTTTGGTTGTTATTCTCTTTGTATTTGCTATTAAGCGTACACTAGTGAAATTTCCAGAGGTTGTTAGTGTGTTCTCTTGTTAAGTGGTTTGATAAGTTTCAAATTTATTCTTGATTCATTTGCTTTCCCACCAGTTGACATACTATATCCTGTGGAATAAAAAAAAATATTTTGTCTAAAGAAGGCTGTTTTGAGTGAAAGAATAGGACTTATATTTGTATTCACCTATTCTTGTTTTTAAGAAAATGTTTTGATAAAATGCCATATACTGAAAATCTGTTGAATGTTCTCAAATAATATAATCTCATGATGCTAGTCATTTTGAGTTGATGGGCCTTGTAGACCCCCCCCCCCCCAACCCCTTGTTATATTATCATGGTAGCTACCTTTTAAACTGCATGTTTTTATATGATGCCAATTTGTTTACGTTAAGTTCAGAAAACTCTTAAAATGTTTTTTTAAAGGGCATTAATTTTGTTAGGAAATATATACATTGTTTTCTACGCATTTAATCCATTTGGATTGTTTTATACTTTTTATATGTTCAACTAATTGTTGTTGCATGCATGATTATAGGCTAAACAAGCTTTCACTTTCAGCTGTTGTTTTCATATTTCTTTTACCCAATCTTTATGAATGAATAAATGAATGAATGAATGTATGTATGTATGTAAAATGTACATAACAAATTTTAACTGAATTTCTAAAATGAAAATAGAGATTTGTTGTCTTGTACATTTTTAAGCAAATTTCTGTTTGATTCATTGACTTGTATTATTTTAGTCAGATAAAGCAAAATCTTGAAAACACCAAGGACAAAAACAATTGCATGTAAGCATCTATGTTCAAACCGATGAATATCTCAAATAAGAACTGGTGCGTCAAGGCAAACATACACAGGATGTCTCAGGCAGTCACTCTCCTTATTTACTTGCTTCTTTTTCTTACTTATAGCATCAGCAATATATCTCTGATATATTGGGGTCTCCAGCACACTTTTAAAGGTTGTACAGATATCAATGACCCGAAACAACCTTGTGCTGGTCTATCTCAAACATCTGCTGAAGATTGATGCATTTTTCAAACTCAATGACCTGTCACAGTCTACTTTGTTCTCTTTTTCAATCCTTTGTGTTTGCCTTGACCTACTAGCTCTTATTCAAGATATTCATCCATTTGAACTTAGATACATGCAATAGTTTTTGTCCTTGGGGGTTTTAAAGATTCCGCTTAATCTACTATTACAAGTTTTATCTGCTTTGTATTGATGTAAATAAATGTCAAATATGTTTCCTTTAGTTAAAGAAAGGCATTCAGTCAATGTCATTACCTGTTTGGTGTATATACATTTTTGTGCAGCATTTTTGTTACAAATGTGATTCAGAAAAACATACTCTTTATTTTGTTGTTGACGTTTATTCATACTGTAAAAGGGGAATTTTCCATGATGACTGTTGTTAGTGATAAACTTTGAAACTTATGAATAATTGATTCAAAGAAAATATATTGTTACATCAATAAAATATAAATTTGGCTTGTGGCTATGATTTTTATTAACCATAAATATAAAAAATTTGTCAAAAACTCATGCACTTACAGATTCAAAGGCTCTAAGAGGCAGCACCTGGTATGCCTCACCAAAGCACACACTTTATCATTTTATTAATCCTCAAATAAATTATGTGTATAGTTATAAATCATGGCATAGAGAATCTTGATTACATTTACACAGGGTGACTGCCAGCCTTTCAAAATTATGTTCAATTTAATTTCCAGTGCAATACATTTAGGTAACGATAATATTAGAATTGATCAAATGTCCACGGGACATGTTGATATCAAGGGGAGGGGAGTTACAGTTACCCTATTTTTGTTAGGTATAAGTCATACTTTTCATGGATTTTCATTTTTTCTAACTGGTTGGTTCCACCCCTCATTCAAGGTTGGTTTTGTTAATGGAAGAAAATAAACAAAGTTGTCTACATGGAAAATGACTCTTGCACAGTAGTTGAGTCATATAATTGTGATTTATGAGACATTTGTGTCTTTTTGTGATAAATGTAAACACCATTCATGTTGATTTGTTTTCAGTTTTTTTCAAGACATTCATTCCCATTACAATGTTTTTGTTTTTTTGATATTGTCTTTTTCAGGTAAAATATCACAAAAGTGATTGATTAGACCACAATTGGTTTGGTTTAAAAGTAATAAAACCAGGGATCTTTGACCACTGATCTCTTTTGGTTCCATTGTTAATTTTGATTTCAGAATCTTTTCTTTGTTTTTGTGTGACAGAGTTTTTACTTGAAACATCACATTTTAAAAACTGTAATCATTTCTTTTTAAGTGGTCAAAGATCCCTTGTTTTATTGCTATTGCTTTTTATATGTTGCATGTATATATCAAATGTTTGTATGACATTGTCTGTTTAAACTGAGATACACAGATTTTCTCCACCACATCTTAAATGCCAAATAAATTGAACTGTTGTTTAAAGATATCAAGCATTCTCTCTTAAAAACAAAATAAAAGTGCAATTTTTCTAAATTATCCTAGTTTGGCCAATCAAAAACTGAAGCTGTTTAGTTTCCGGGGTATTCTGTGTCCAACCCTGGGTTGCCATGAAAAAAGGGACTATATATAAATACAGGATGATGATGAGGGTGAAAAATATAACCCAGTTTTAAGAAATTAAAAAAAACACGCTGTTATGAAAAACTTAAGGGTTTCAGTATATTGCATTTCGTTTTTTTGTAATCATTTGTAACAAAGTTCACAGTGTTTTTTGCAAGTTTTTTCACAAAGAGAGAATGAATATATTTATCTGAAAGAAAATTCTGTTATTTTTAATCACCGGTTATTTCAAAAACCTTTTTATATAAAATTAAGATGTGTTTTATCTAATGTGATAATTTCTTTATGTTAACTTGGAATGTTAGCATATATTTTTTATGTGGTGCTACTAATTACTCATTAGGCATTTATTGTTGTCTTCAGAAGTACACAAATCCATTGTGATATGATCTTGGCAATTTGTCAACCACTTGTTGAGATGTTGCAAGATATAACATTTTAAACTTTTTTAATTGTAGTCTAGGTTAGTAAAAGTGAAGGGATTGCAAGAATATTCTTTATTTATGAATATGTTGGATTAAAGCTGATATTGGTGATAGCCAATGTAAAGAGAAAATAAGCGCTTTCTTATTTTGTTTAGGATTTGGGTTTAAGATAGAAGCATTCAAAGTAAAGATCTCTTGCTTTCTTTTAAGTCACATCTAGATTATGGGCATGTTGTTTTTGTTACACTCAATTTTTTCAATTTGATGTAGATTAATTAGTTGTATTAATCTCTTCTTTAGCTTCTTAAATAGTGAGGAGACTGATTTAAGCTTTGTGTCTTGATCATGTGGCCATAACAATTTTTGACGTTCAAAGTTAACTTTACTTATGCAAATATATTGTAAGGTATGATTTGTTAACAATGAACGTTCTTTGTACATACTATTTTGTTGTTATATTTTTCATACCATGTTTAATATGTCAATTTATTATAATGATTTGCATGTACATATACTTTAAAGTTCTGTATATGAATGGCAGCGTCAGAGATTCTACTCAAATTTTTAAGCATTGAAAGGATGTGATTTCTAAATTTTTAAAGACATGAGATTTATGCTTTTATATTTCATATAATTTTTTGCATGAAAAAGTAAATCATTGATATTATATCTGAATAAATTGTTCATTTGGAAATAATCAAGATTTAGTGTGAGTTTTGATTATTAGTTTGCACAGACTAAAATTAAGAAATAATAGCATTTATGAAGCGCATTTCAATATCTACAGCTTACTGGAGCTGCAAGTTAGGTGCTTCACCTAAGCTCACTTTATAATGACAACCAGTGCCTTGCAAAGGGGCGCGATGGCATAGTGGTTAAGGGGACATACTTTAGAGAATACCGTCTTAAAGCGTTAAAGGTTCTACCCTTTTAAATGATTGAAAATTTGTATAAAGCCACCATCGTGGTATGTGGTGATGTTGCTTGCCATTCATATAAAATAAATTTCTTTGTCAGTGATTGAGCTTGCCTCTAAATCCTACTTGGTAGGCAGGATTGAGCACCTAGTCCTATTGGAAACGGACAAAATGTAAGTACTGTGTGTACTTTGCACATGCTCAAGATACCTTGGTGGTTGAGAATTGAAGACTAGCCGATAAAGGCGCCATCTGGGCAAAATTCAAAGATGTAAATGTCCTACCTACATACTGTAGTACTCTTAACATTCTAAATAAAGGGGTCATTCTGAACATGAATAGCAGCAGCCATCTGGACGAAGGGAAGCACCAGAGTGCTAAAGCAAAAGACAGTTGAGCAAAACATGTATTGGGCAAAAACATAAGTGTGTAAAAAGCAGTATGCAAAAGCTGAACTCAGTTGACTCTGTTTGAGTTTAAGTAAAAAAAGAAATACAAACTGCCTTGCAGTGTTGTTTCAGTCTCAGTTGGGAAATTTAGAAACATTTCTAAATTCACTTTCCTAAGGAAAATATCAAACCAGGAACAACTTGCATGGAACAGTACCGCTAAACCACTGTGCTAAAATCAATTGACCATACAATCATGAGAAAGACACTGAGGTTATTAAAATAAGGATGTCATTTTATTAACTTTGATCATAATTCATATAAACATACATCACAAAGAAATATACAACTCAATGCATACAATTTGTAATTCATAGAAACATACATACAAAGAAACATACGACTCAATATGTATTGTTTAAATACACAGAAACATACATCACAATATGTATGATATTAATTCATATGTAGATATTGCACATGATCATTACACAACTTATGGAAGCTCAAATGTGGTTATGTTCACTTATATTATTCATGTTAGAAATTTCTGTGGACAGACCAAGATGATATAGGATTGACCTCTGAGGCAAATATGAGAGCTTTTCCTGAGATGTTGATTACAAAATTGAACATAGCTGGAATGTCTTAAGAAAAGTTCCCATGATGATGTCTGTTTTTGTGTCAACATCCCATAAAAATCAGGACTACATGACAACAATAAAATCAATAGGCTCCTTTAAATCTCAATAAAGAAATCAGATTTTTTGTGTCTGTATATTATATGTAATAAAATAAAATAGCATAAATAAGAATAAACGATACGGTAAACATATTGTAATGGTTATCCATACGAAAAAATTCATCAACAATTTACTGGAATCCATTATATTTAATGATGGTAAAAAACACAGACTTTGAAATATTTTCGGTTCATTGCGACCATTATCAACAACATCTTAACACATGTGAACACATCTTAACACTTGACTAACAAATAAACTGGAGGGAAATAAATCTTAAAATACATACTCAGCAAATCAAAACAAAATATTAAATCTCAAGCAATATGAAACAAAATATCACATACAAAATCATACAGAATCAAACTCAGGTTATACAGGGTGACATGATAAAAAACACAAAACATACCCAAAAATAAAGTTCAAAAAAAGATTTCAAAGTGTGTGTTTTTTACCATTAAATTTAATGGATTCCAGTAAATTGTTGTTGAATTTTTTCATATAAAAAAGAAGTTTTTTTTTTATTCAAAACAAACAACGATTCCACATTAACTTGCTCCTAAAACAGCAAGACAAAGGGTATGGTGTACCTGTTCACATATTACATGTGTGGAAGCAGTCTATCACACCAATTCAAATACTGATTGCAGCATGAATGTGTTGGTGTTCCCAGAGATAATACTTCACTGAAAGAAGGGCATCACATCTCCCAAGATACATTTCATATGCTGGTTGCTTTAACTTTTATCATCTAATCCCAGTATGTCACAGGGTCAGAAAAGATAAAGGTACAATAATGAAGGAACACTCAATACACACTGGTCACTTATTGAGCATTTTTCCTATCCTTCAGCATGAAGAAACAACCTCTTTCAGTTCTGCACCATCAGACAAGCAGAACTGGATTTCACATTTTATGGCAGAGGGTTGGAAGGCACAAATCCAATTTCTAATAAAAGAATGTAGATCAGTCTACATAGCTTCCAAACTGCTGCCTCATAAAGTGGAGAAACCTGACCATCTTTCTGTGAGATAAAAAGTGTCATCAAAGATGTATCTTGATCCCTGGCACTCCAATACAGTCATCTATTTTCGGAAAGCCTGAAATATGTAAAACACATATAATAAATATTAGGCATAAGAAGGATATATTGTCAACAAATTAAGTAAACCAAAAACACTGAAACTAAAGCTATTGATAAAACGTCATAATTCTTAAGTCCCAATCTTTTTACTTCTTTGTTAATTAACTATTTCTGTACCGAAACTATGCCTAAACCAAAAAATAAAGTTCAGTCTCTTAGAATCCAATTTAAGCATTTTTTTTCTTTTTTAAAGATTCAAAATGATAGTGTCTAAAGTGTCTCAATATCATCTAGACTGTAAATTTTAATTAACAATGTATCACAGTTCCTATTACACACTAGATATAATCACAAGAACTTGCAAATTCATAGTCACAGTGCACTGAGAAAAGACTGAGAAGTCTTTAAAGACTCTACTTGATTAAACTTCTCACTCCCAAGCAAGAAAAACTTATCAGCCATTTACATCGCTACCAATGCACTGTGAGTTGTTTACCAGAGATCTACAATTGTGGGACAATTGCTGGGAGATAGGCTTTTCTAGGGGGAAGGAGAGGTTTGACTGCAGCCCAAAACTCAACAATACTGAATATTGTAGGTTTGATGATGTTAAAAAAGGTACAGTCATTGCAATGTGGTCTTGACCTTTTCATATTCAGTTTGTTTAAAGAATTATGTTTACATATTTTTATTTTGAACAGAATTGTAACACCCATTTCCCTTCAGAGATAAATAACAACATATTTTCAATTTTCAAATAAATTCAACACTGACCTGAGCCATTTTATGTCCATATTCGATGAGTGTTGGCATAAATGCGTTGACGCTCTCATCAATAAGTCCCTGAATGTACTGTACAGCCTGCTCATCATTGAGGTGCAGCATGAATTTTTCTTGTACCTATCAATATAAGAAGATGATCAGTTACATTGTACATTTTGATAAAAATATCTCAAGATGGGATCAAGTTTGATTACGCTAAGATTTTGTTAAAATACAGTATGAGTTTATTTTTCTTTGAGAGTCACTGGATGAATATCAGTATTTTCAAATATGAGTTATGTCACTTCATGTTTTGATCTTCATTGTCCATTGCACAATGTTCCAACTTTCATATAAATATCAGTATTTTCACATTTGAAACATGGATGACGTCACTTCATGTTTTTCTCTGTGACATTCATAGCACAATGGCAGACTATCGTAGAACAGACCAGGTCTGCAGAGTGGTTACCTAATGCTTTTTGTTGCTGTACTGATATTTATGTCACCTCTTATGTCACTTATGCAACATCTCCATCCATGATCACAATATGTTCATCAGAAGACCAATGCTGTGTCTGGGTTGCATATTTTCAGCCACATTTTGCTTGTTGTTTCATGAATTCAGTATGGCAAGGTTACACTATGACTCTTTAATGGAAACACATTGGTATTTTTCTTTTGAAATAAGCGCTGGTTAAAATGCTTGTTAAAACTCAACTGATAACTCTGCTTATTTCACTAGAAAAATACTCCTCTATATCCTATAACCGTATAATATACTACTAAAAGGTATCCTTCAAACCTGAAAACTGGGTCCTCTGTATATATATTCTATAATTGTACCAGTTTAAAAAATACAAATCTATATTGAAATTTCATTAATTGTTATTTTAAGAAATGGAAAATAGATATTGATTGTGTAATATTACATGGCATAAATTCTTAAAAATAACTTACTATAAAATGGACATCAATCTAGGGCTGCTACAGAAATTTAAACTTCTAGGAAGGGGGCAATCGTCTTCAGTTGCATCTTAAGCAGGCCACAAAGAATAACAAAGGGAAATAGCTTAAGCAGCTAAAATAACATCAACTTGAGGCTTACTGATCACCTGTTGAAGATAACCTGACTCGAGCTGGCTCCAAGGTAAGTCTTTAAATCTTTAAGCAAGTTTTCTACCAATATAAAAAATCTATACTTCTTGTACTTGTATATTACATCATCCAAAATTTGTTTCCTACTTAAAGTTAGCAGTAAAATACCTTTTTCACAGTCTTGTCAGGTTCATCTGCAATATCTGGTATACTTGAATCAACCATCAAAGAAAACAGATTCAAGAAAAGATTGGCAGATCTGAGATGATACATAGGATAAATACAGAGTTACAGACATTCAAAGAGAGAACAAATAATATGTGATATTAAAAAAAAAATCATTCACTGCACCTTTCAAAGAGAATAAATGATTAAGAAACATACACTGATCAGTTATTTAAATATCGCAGGCCAAATCAACATGAAAGCATAACTCTATATCACAAACATTTTACTGGAGATGAACAAGAACATTGTAATTTAAGTATTTAAACAAATATATAAATATCATTCAATTCATTCCTAAAACATTTCTTTGAGTACACAGTAAAAAGTTTGAAAACAAACATCAATTCTGAAAGTGAAAAGGTTTTTGTTGAGAAAATACGGTTTGGCTACCAAAAAAGGTTGTAAGGGGGTTTAACGTCTACGTTAGCACATGGTCAGTTAAATTGGCATATTGCTTGGAAACACAGAATTTAAATTAAAGCACCACTCAGCAAGAATCTCTTAATGCAAGGAGAGACCGCTGTTGATTGAAAACTCTTAGAAATCTTAGGTTAACCAAGCTGGAATTCAAACACATAATCTTTCACTCCTATCGCAGATGTCTTCACAACTGTGCCAAATCGGTTAATCTTTGAAAACTTGAAATAAGAGCAAATAGTTTTCTAGTGGCATGTTTGACTATTCAACATCACGTTTCTTTCCTTCTTATCTTGCAGAATATAAAAAAATGGTCCACTTATAAATAAAGTTTTTTAAAACAGACTATGAGTTCATTTATCTCACATCAACAAAAATAAGTTCACAAAAAGTGACAAAAAAGTTAGTTCAGACCTGCGCAGGGCCAGGAAAGCTGTATATGTGTAAACTTTGAAGCTCTGGAAATGTTCCGAGTCATTCCCACCCATTGCTTCAACCATCTGTTTATTGAGCTTCATGGGAGGAGCCATAATTTTGGGATCTCGACCAAGAATAAATCCAAAATCAATGTGGAACATTTTTCCTGAAATAAATAGAAGATTCTAAACAAGACAGT
The DNA here is from genome assembly GCA_032362205.1 of Clione limacina. Taxonomy (NCBI): domain Eukaryota; kingdom Metazoa; phylum Mollusca; class Gastropoda; order Pteropoda; family Clionidae; genus Clione; species Clione limacina. The sequence continues at coordinate 13,276 of JAUUEB010026658.1, forward strand.
CCGTACGATTAACCTAGCTTTACTAATGCTCACCTATTGAATACATTTTCCATGCTCTGAAGAATTAAAGTGGTTGCTCATGGAATTATAACTGAGAAATTATTAAGAATTGAGAACATGAAGGAGAACCATGTGAAACTTTATTCAAAGTAGGGAGGTTTTGTCTTAATAAGAAATTAATTTTCACCAATTATAACAAAATAAAGCTATTTGAAGAATGTATAGCTAATCCACAGTATGCAAAGTTTTGGGTCCATTCAATGATTTTTGTGAACTCTGCAGAAAAAAAGTTAAAGAACCTTACTCTGTTTTTAATGTTTCTCTAACTCACATAACATACTTTTAAACATGAATAACTCATAAAAATAACAAACTTCTCATTATAGTCATCTTATCAGTTGCTAACTATATTCAATAAAAAGGTCAATGAAAGTAGTTAAACACTAACTGTAATGTTTACAGAAAGATAAGTTTAATCTCATATTAAACACACACAAAAACACTAAGGGGAAAAACTCTTATAACTAATTATCTTAGCTGTATTGAAAAACCTTGACAAACTCTCTGAGTGCCTATGGCAATCTTAGTTCAGGCAGCTCCTCAAGGCTTACCATTGCTATTCCTTGGTATTGTCTAAATCCTTTGTTAAGCTGTACCAACAATTTTCCATGTCAATAATTATGTGTATTCTGTGTGATAGCCTTGTCGTATACATACTAGGCTTACAGTTTTCAAAGTTTTATTGTTAATCACATTTACATGGACAGAATACTTAAGTGTAGTAAGAGATTGAATACAAAATCATAGCAACAACAACTTTTGATTATGCGTGTTGTGCCTGTTTCCATAACAATCAACAATATACTTAAAAAACACTTACCATTTTTACAGAGAAGTAAATTATCTAAATGGCGGTCACCAACGTGCAACAAATACGTCATGACACAGTAACCAGCTGTATGGAGAGAAAACAATAAATGTCTAACTTAACAAAGTTACAACTAAACAGAAATAAAAAAATATAGAAACTGTGACAATAAATGTTTGTTAAATTGTAAGGGTTTTAATGGCTCCATCAGCACACATTACACAAAGAACTGACCACTCTACCACACAATTATGCTGGCTCAAGATAAGGATCGTTTATATGCTTATTATTAGGACAGTACTTTTGTGGGATAGAGTAAGTGCACTTGATTACTATGCAGGAGGTCCAGGTTCGATTTGAATTTTGTCTAAAGACTAACTTGGATTTTTCTGACGCCTTCCTGTCAACGAAGCAATATAGCTGGTGGACTTGAGGAGGTTGAGGCTATGTGAAAAGGAACTGGTCACCCTAAGACACAGTATTGTTGGGTCAGGATAAATTGTCTCAAGAAAATGTTCCTACTCTATGAAATAACTTTACTTTTGGGAACTAGTTTAAAGTGAACAACAGATTAATGCATAAGCATACTAGACAAGAGATTGGGGCTGCAGGTCCTTAATGGGAAAATTCTGCAAAGAGTTGGGCAACAATTCAGCATAATTAAAGGAACAAAATTACCACAGATCGAGGAAGTTCATGCAGGTGTATTATGCAATTGTCATAATTATTACTACCAAATAAGAAGGCAGAGTCTATCACTATTCCATTCATTAGTGATTGACAGTATGATTCATACAATTACACCGTTTAATAAATGGTACACAGTAGGCAACTTCTCAAAACATAAAGGCAGTCAAACACATCCATAGCATTGCTGCCATTATCCAAAGACTTGAGTGGTTTAAATAATGATAAGAATTGGACCAACTGTAAAATAAACTAATGCAAAACACAATGAAAACTACAATAAAAAGTAGAATGTGATATTTACCAATTGTTATATCAACCGGTGCCTACTGTATAAAGTAATAAAAATTGACAATAATACAATGATTACCAGAACTTTTCACATAGTTATCCATCACCTCAGGTGCGATGCCGTATGGAGCAGTGTCACAAGGGTTGTGCTGTCTCAGAAACTTTTGGATTGCTTTTTCTTTAGACACTTCTGACATTGCAATAGATTCTATGAACTGTACAAAACCTAAACAGGCAAGGAAAATGGGAACATTCAGAATCTGACATATTTGGAGAATTATACAATGGGGTAAACTCACCTCCCAACAATGTTTCTCTGAGACGTCAAGCAGGAAAGAAGAGAATGTATATGATGTGTATATGTGATTTCTTTAGTGCCTGTGGGAAGATCGAAGAAGAAGAAGAAGAAGTGCCTGTGGAAGTGACTGCATCTTGAGTTGTGTCTGTATTTTACCAAAGTTGGAACTGAGTTTTTGAAGTGCTAATTATAGAAAGGCGCAAAGGGCGCAACAAAACAGAAGCAAAGACCATTCCCCTGATGATCTGAGACGAAGCAAGATGTCTTAGAGAAACATTGTTGGAAGGTGAGTGTACCCCATTGTATTATCAGCTCACGGTAACTCGTTTGAGTCTTTCTGTTCCGTTTTGGACAATTTTAATTTTAATTTTGAATATATTAAAAAGTCTATACAGAGTTAGGACTAACCTTGAGGGCGACCAGGTTTCACTGCGGCAGGCAGATCATCAGGCCCTTGAATGATGCTTCTCCAATATTTCTCCTTCCGTTTTGTTTCAGACCTTGTTGCGCATTATATTTGTTGTTGTTGATTTTCCCGGTTTCGTCAGAGCGTTTGTTCACCCCACCCCCCTTTCCCTTTCTGATAAATTATTAAGTGATGCCAACTTGAGGAGTCTATGTTTCTTCATATGTGGGTATTTATACATGAGTTTGGTGCGTTTGTTCAGAAGAGGCTCCTTGCTCTTCAGTATTTCAAGCTTTTCTGAGAGGCAGACATTACACTTCCTGGTTCCTTGCTTTTATCTTCTGCACTTTTTCTTGATTTCCCATTTGATTATGGGTGTTGTGCCTGTGTCTTTCTTTCACCAGAAGTATGTAGCCAGTGTAGTATTGCCGCTATTTTCTGGGTGTGCCAGGTCTGATGTGTGGCTATAAAACCTTTTCTTGAAGGAGGCTTCTGTGCTGCCTATATACATTTTTGTTGCCTGGGGTGTGCTGATTGTGGCTTTATATATGATCGCCTCTTCTTTTCACCTTCCTGGTGTGGGACAGTTTGCTGGTACATGGCAGTTACAGCCTGTGGTCTCCTTCTTATGTCCTTCTTTTTCCTTAGTCAGGATTTTTGTGTTGTGGCCGGCTATGATAGCCTTCATGTTTGGCATGCAGCTATAGCTTAGCTTCACTGTGTGCTTGTTGATTATCTTATGGAGCATGTCTGATCTTGGTCTATGTTTAGGAAAGTGTCTATCGATGAGCATGAGAAATTGCTTGCCCCGATTTGTATCGATGGCCTCGATGAAGGGTGGATTATACCACACAACTCTTCTTTTTCTTCTTCTTCCTTGTGTTTCTTTTTCTTTCTTGCTGAATTCTACCCTTTCTTTATATCAGCTTTCCTTGAGTGCCTTGTTATATGGTTCAACTGCATCATTGAATATGGTCTCATCTGATGATATAGCTGACAGCCTTTCTCCAATGCAATGAAACCTGGTCGCCCTCAAGGTTAGTCCTAGAAGCATCATTCAAGGGCCTGATGATCTGCCTGCCGCAGTGAAACCTGGTCGCCCTCAAGGTTAGTCCTAGAAGCATCATTCAAGGGCCTGATGATCTGCCTGCCACAGTAAAAACCTGGTCGCCTTCAAGGTTAGTTCTAGAAGCATCATTCAAGGGCCTGATGATCTTCCTCCCGCAGTGAAACCAGGGTCGCCCACAAGGTTAGTTCTAGAAGCATGATTCAAGGGCCTGATGATCTGCCTGCCGCAATGAAACCTGGTCGCCCTCAAGGTTAGTCCTAACTCTGTTTATTTTTCTATCGGCTTCGCCGATCGAGTCTCTTTTGGTGGAGGATTTCACAAAACTTTATTCATATTAAAAAGACTATAAACTTTCAATTCAAGACAACAGTTGCTTGAGGTTTTAAGCCTCAGGCAAAAAAACAGGCTTAAAATTTTTAAATTTCATAAAACAAATAAAAAGTTGTACATTTTAGTGCATGAAATGTTCCCACTTCTCCATATTCTAGTTCCTTTACATTAAAACAGTATATATTCTGTTCTATGAATACAATAATCTCACAGGGGAAAGCTTAATAGACATTTAAATTAAAGAAAGACTGTCATTGATTTCTTCTCCATCAATAGATGCACATAATAATTCAATCAAAAACGAAAGAAAAAGGTATAAATTACCATGCTTGACGCTGGTTGCTAAAGCTGTGTAGGGTGTCAGCTGCAAATCCAGATTTTCATGCCGTAGGCGCTGTAATAAAAAAATTCTTTATAAAGGTTTACCTCAACAAACTGTCACTTAAAAGTCTAATTCAATAGATATATTATTGTTGGAAAGCGGTTGCTGACTTTAAAAAGGCAAGCACCAAAGCTATCACAAAAACAAGAGCGTATAAAGCTAGAGTCCGTTTCACATAAATTCTGTTGACGAATTTTCGCCCTCATTTCTACATTTATCGGTATTTCTCTCCCAAATTTGAAAAATGAGCATAACTCAAAAAGTCTTAATGTATACTGAAAATTCGTAATTCTAGCTTTTTTATAAATGGCACTTTACTTGTGTATTTTTGTCATTTTTTTACTGTTTTTGGTAAATTCAATAATGTAGAAAAAAAACCAGTAAAAAATGACAAAAATTCACAAATAAAGTGCCATTTATAAAAAAGCTAGGATTTCGAATTTTCAGTATACATTAAGACCTTTTGAGTTATGCTCATTTTTTAAATTTGGGAGAAAAATACCGATAAATGTAGAAATGAGGGCGAAAATTCGTCAACGAAATTAATGTGAAACGGACTATAACAGAAAATCAATCAAGAAACCTAAAGTTGACTTCAAGCTGATAGTGAATGAACAAAACAAACTAGGAAAAAAAACATAAAACAATTATCTTCATTACACCATTAAGCTAATTGGAGTTGCCATAGACTTTATATAGTATCAAACTTTCTGTTGATAACATTTGACCTGATAGCTCTTGATCTCATCTGTTGTGTAAATGCAACCAAGAACAATGGCCTTCTCCAAAGTATCTTTTGCAACACTGTAATTTCTAACAACCCCAAAAAAATAATAAATTTTCTAGTCTTGTAGCTTGAGAAACACCAAAGCTATTTACATCCAACAAGAAGTCATCACTTACACCCCCACAAGAAATTATCTCATCTCTTATCCAACAAGACGTCTTACTCACTTTGTCCATTAACTGGAACATCTGTAAGATGAGTTGATCCTGTCTCAGATCATCTCCGTATTTAAAGATTGTTTTGTAAACTTTGCCACTTGTTGTCTCAAATGTTAACAGACAAGGACTTAGCTTACTCTGCAATTAAACAACAAGGAAATTAGTGATAAAAAACAAAACCTTACCAAACTTTAGCCATATTTATCAAAATTAGTAAAAATATCAATACTAATAAAACAAAACAAAGATTCTCTCTAACCTGCCAGACTGCAAAAACAGCCTACCAGCAACATTTTAAATTATTTTCCGTGATAATTCGTCCATGCGAAACATTATCAAGAACAGTATATAAATACAATCAGTTTAGGTTAATGATGCATTCAGGCTTAGAGGGGGATGCTCAGGATGTTTAACAGGCAAGGCTGGGGGTTATAACCTGAGACCAATTGTAAGACAGAAGAGAAATTCAATATTTCTGTTATAATCAGTAAAAAACTCACAGCAAACACAGTCGCCTTCTCTGGGATGATGGACTTTATGAGAATTTTAGGATCCAGTGGCAAAGGTAATGGCTCAAAGTTGGTCATGTTGCCAGTTAATATCTCCTCGTCATGCAACAAGGCCTGGAGTCGCTCAACCTGATCGGATAAAGTAAAAAAAATTAAGAAATTCTTTCTTTCAAGGCTACAAAACGTATTTGACAAATAAGGGAATCGCAGTTAAACCTCACAGAATAACATTTTACTTGAGCAGACTTGCAAACCTACCCTCGCCAGACATTCAAGGTTTTTTCACATTTTTACCCTAAAAAGCAACATTTTTCTAATGATGTGCACCTGTTTTTTTTTTAGGCCAAGAGTCAGTAATTGTCAATGTATTAAGGAGGTGAATGTGGCCTGCAAGTTTGAATCGGTGTATAAATATTTTTTTACATGTTTTTTTTTAAAATGAACTTGGGATAAACATGAAATGAAATATGATACATGCAATGATTGATAAAATAAAAGATTAAAAAGAAATGTGATTAAAAATAAAATAAATTATGGTCAAATCAGTAATGCGAAGCAATTTCTTTTATAAGTGCCCCTTTTTATAATCATAACCTCAATAAAAACATAGACTGTCTTTATGCCTCATGAGATTTTACAAGAAAATATCTTATCTAAAATATGTAACATTTTGAGATGATGTTGTTTATAATATTTTTAACAGAGACATAATATGATCTCACTTTTTTCTTCTGACTGCCCTCCTTCTGCAGAAGTTTGGTCACATTGCACAGACGCTCCAGGAAGGCCTGCTGGCGAAACAGTGTAGCTCTCTGTCTTTTATACTCAGGTGGTCCCTTAAGAACAATGAGAAATATTTATATATAATATATATAGGAAATATATTTCTTCATATTTCATACAGTAAAACATAGGCAAAACAAATCAGAGAAACATCAATCTTTTCTCAGATTAATTTTTTAGAAAGAAAGATATAAAAGCAAAACCAAACACAATTGTTCACTTACTTCAGTTTTGGAGACCTTATTTCAAGACTATATATATTTAAATGTTACTTGAGTCTATCAAAAGTTCCTTGGACTTGCGGACAATAAATCCCTCTATTGTACCAACAAAATTAATACAGTTCATGATTGATAGAATAAATCAGAAAGATTACGCTCCAATCAACACAAAACAAATAATTTTTCACAACAGTTCTCACCTTACTAAGGGCCATACTGAAGCGTTTCAAGACAGCTTTGTACATCTCCATAACCTCCTCATTCTGGATTGATGTCTGATCCTCACATTCCACTAATAAATACCTGGCAAGATACAATTGTAAAGATGCAGTTATCAAATATAAATTTACTAGATAAATTTACATAACATGAGTATGTTTGGCTTAAACAGACCACCTTGTGACTGAGTGACACTGAATGAATAACTTACAGTTACAAGAGTTTTGATATTCATCAAATTAATAGTGAATGAGTGTAAACAATGACTGCTTGGTAATGTCTCACAATCAGAACTGTGTGTATTCTTAATTCACTTTATTTTTATAGCTATGAAGTGAAATACTTATCTATTGACAACTAAATAATCCATGCCTTGAAAATGTGTTTTGATGCTCTCCATTTTTTGAATGTTTATGTGATAATGGAATGGAAGTCACTTTACATGCTGGTAAGGGTTATAACAAGACAACTCACTTAAGTTTGAAGTATTTACAGTGTGAGCGACAATAGAGGAAAGTATCTTTGCGGCACCAAAATATTTCTTGAAACATAATCATTTAAAAACACAGGCTTAATGTATGGAATTTTTACTATCGATCTCCAAAATACAACATGTTTATGAAAGATATTGGCTAAGTAGACTTATAGCAAAGCCCACAGAAGACATATTTCATAAAACAGCCAGAACTTACCAAAAAAAGTTGTTAGCCACCACTGAATTCTTGCATGCTCTGGAGATAAGAAACGAAGCCAGGTCCATCTGAGAATTATAGAAAAAGAAACAATTGTGATACTTGACAGGGGCCGCAGCACAATGGTCCAAAATAAAAACCCAGGGTCTAGGGTTCAATCCCGCTGTGGGACAAAACTTTTAATACCAGAAATGGTTAAAAGTGATTTTCATGTAATGTTTTGTCAGTGTGTACAGCACATTCCCGGCAAGATCAATGATCACACTATTGAAAGACATCGGTTACACTGGGAGAAGAATAAAAGTCAGCTTTAAGAAAACTAGGGGAAATGGCAGAAGAAACTAGTAAAACAAGTTTTGGAATGGAGCAATATGAAAAACTGGGAAAAGAGAACATAAAAATAGAAGGTGTTTTCCAGGTAGCATTTAGCTGCGGGCGGAGCCTCAGGCTGAAGTACTACCGTTTCCGCCAAAACTTCAACTGAGTTGGTAACTGATGATGGAGAAACTATAGGAAGACCCCACCATGGAGAGAAACTGTCAAGCCACTCATTGAGACAGGAGAAAAACTGTCAAGCCACTCATTGAGACAGGATTTGGCAGAATGCAGTGGTCAGGATGGCTGAGTGGTCTAGTCAGCCGATCTTTAGAGCAATATTTGATCTCTTGAGGCAGTGGCTGGAAAAAAATGTTGTGGGTTCAACCCCCTAAATAGACACATTTTTCAAGGTAAAAAAATGTGTAAAGCTATCCTGGAATGTGGTTGGTGCATACCGTTTGTGCAAACAGATTTCATTATCAGTACTTGCATGTCCTTGGTAGGCAGGATCATGTACCTAGTCCTATCGGAGATAGACGATAAAAACATAGACCCTGTGCTAGTCGCACGCTAAAGATCCCCTGTGGTTGCTCAGAGTATCATCCAGGCAAAATTCAAAAGAAATGTCCTACCAAAAAACTATCGGACAGTCTAAATAAGACGGATAGCGGCCACCCTCTTGGCGAGGGAAGCACCAAAGTGTTCAAGCAAAACATGTGTTGGGCAAAAACATGAGAGTGTAAAAAGCAGTATGATAACGCAAAAATTCAGTCAACAATAAGATTTGACTCTGTTCGAGGTAAAAGCGAACAAAAGAAAGCAGAAGAAGGCAGAATACACAGTTTATGCTGTGTTAATAACCTCAATAAGCAATGTCACTGCTCTCTGTACGGACCTACTTGTTGGTTGTGGGTGGGTGTATTCTGGAGCTGATCTTTTTCTGCATGTGAGGTCTATGAATTCCTTCCATATCCTCTTTAAAAAAATATTTGCTAACTCTCATCAACATGAGGTACTACTACATGCTTTTCCCATCTTCCTTTTTAAGGCATACTGTTAGCAGCAGACATGCCAACCTCCAAAGAACCCAAAGTGTAACACCAAGGGACTTTCGGAGTAATTTTCGACCTCTTGGAGTAACAGTAATTCGCTGTCTGCGGTACAATAAATTTCAAAAGCCAGAAACAAAGAAGGAAGGCAATCAAGACTAATGTTTTCTATAACAACAATACACAACATACATAGATTACAACTTTTCAACATACAGCATAAAAACAAAACTGGTTGCCACAGATATTTAGGAGCCCTTACTGAAAAATATGCGCATTTAAGGAGTTTTGAGCACTGTAAGTTAACAGATTTTTTAAAAATGTATGTGGAAACTTCTCAGAGCATTTGTTTAATGCTAAAAGAACAATTTTAACAGCATCACTGTGACAAAACATAACAAAATGGAAAATATAGAGACTGATTCTATGAATATATCTAAGGAACTCACAATATGCTAACAAGAAGGTTGAAAGAATATTTTGGGCTATGTAGGATGATGAATTTGAAACTGCTCAACTTAAATCATTGAATGACATTGGAAATTGAATTGTTTTAGTTTTAGACTGCCCCCTTGTATGCTCCCCTGAAATCTGAGAACATACTGGAGTTCTCTATTCAAAAAAATGTTAGAGTAACAGGGTTTGAACACCACTTAACCACACACAACCACCTTGTATGCTCCCTAGGAAGCTGAAATTATCTTGGAGTCAATTTTTGGTGCTGGCCCTGACATTTTGAAACTTAGATAAAGTTAGGCATTCTATTCTTATTAGGAATGTTGTTATCTCAGATATGTACCATACCTAGCGATTATTAGCCACCTAACTTTATTTTCCAACTTAAAATGTTATTAGCCGTTCAAAAATGCCTCCCCCTCGCCCCTCCATACTCTGGAGGTATAGACAAAGAAATGTTTGTGCTGATCTATCATCAGAAGATAAGGTTGTATGCCAAATTTCAGCTTCATATGAATGTTAGAATTATATTGTTACAAAGGAAATCTTATCTTTAAAGGCAATTTTCTCAAAAGGTCGTTTTAGTAGTAGGTGTACTAAAATAACCAGACTTTAGTCAAATTTCAACCTATTTTGATGAAGTTGGTCTCAAATGAAAGGGGGTATATTTCTCTATGCCACAGTATCATAAATCTATGGAAAACGAAAGATTGCAGTCTTCAATTCTCATGAAAACGGATTCCCGAAAAGTCAGCAGATTGTTAGGGGTAGGTTCACTAAAAAAAAAGACAAATATTGGTCGAATACCAACATATTTTGATAAAGGTAGTCTCAAATGAAAGGCAAGATGTCGCTCGATGTGATAGTGTTATAAATGAAAAACGTAAGATTGTCGTCTTCAAATCTCATGAAAACTGATTCTCAAGGATTGCGGAAAATCAACAGATTTTTAGTGGTAGGTTTTTTAAAATGACCATATCTTGGTCAAATACCAACCGATTTTGATGAAATTGGTCTCAAATGAAAGTGATAGTGGCACAAACATAACATAATTACCTTGTGACCCATAACGCAGTAGATGGGCCGGATTAACCTAGGGATTTATACATTTAAAAAGTTCACTACGTGAGAAAAGACAAATTTTCAACAGTAAGAAGAATTCCAAATAAAACTTTGTTAAGTTATTTGTAGGTAATAAAAATATACAATTGTAGTATAAATTAGGTAGGATTTAATGTGTCTTCTTTCAGTAGACCATTTCTGTTAAAATTTCTGTCAAACCTCACCTCTTGGTCTAGTGTTGTGAGTTGAACATCCGTCTTGTCTGAGGTTGTTTCATTGTTCATGGCATCTAAGATTTCTTCCTCTGTTCTTATTGAATCAGACCTGTTTTATAGATGAAAGGAATAGTAATTGATTGCAGTAAAACCCTTTTCATTAGTGAATCAACTAAAAAGAATTCTACATATTTGAATCAAGAATTTTTTCAACAGTCAAGAAGAGAGAACAAACTAGGGGTGTTACATTACAGCAAAACACCTTTGACAATTATTACACTAGCCACCTTGTCACAGAGACTTCCTCTAAGAATTAGCTCAAAAGAAAACGAAGTAGAAGAAGAAGAAGAAATTATCCATTCCCCCCTAAGATACATTGTTATTAAGGATGGGCAGAATCGATTCTAAGTATAGATACTTTCTATACTTATACCATCGATTCTAGAATCGATTCTCAGCCCACAACTTTTGGATTCTCGGTTCTCACCTTATCTGCTAATTTTGAACGATAGACATTACTACAAACTACTCCTAAGCTACTAAAACACACAGAAGCGCGCAAACAGACATCAAACTCTGATTGGCATTAAAAAATAAGCTCTTCTAAAAACTAAGTATCTAAACAGAATCAATCCTTATTTCAGTTCTTGGAACAGGCATCAATCTGATCTAACAAAAAAATTCTTAAAATGTGCACTAAGTATATTCTAATAATGCTTTGAATAACTTATAATCGTTCCTTATCATCTTAGATACTCCATTTAGTCTGCAATTGTCACATTCCGATCGAAATTAAAACAATTCAAACCGCCCCTGACAACAACACGGTTCAACAACACCTGTCACACACCTCCCCATTCACAAATGACGTAGCGAGCACAGCACAGTAAACCCGCCACCCAGATCATTCATGACACAATTTGTCGTAATCGTTGACTAAAAATAGTCTGGTTACAAGAATTGAGGTCGAAAACATCAATATCGAAAGTTCTTGCGATTCTCATAGCCGGCATGGTCTGAGTATCTAGCGAGACAGAGTTGACAAGCTTCCGATTCTCACAACCTTGATATTGAATATCGGAAGAAAAACAATCACTTGGATCAAAGACTATTAGTAGCTTGATGAACGTACCTTGAGTTTTGGCTGCTAAGAATCGAAGGCAAACATTCACTTGCATTATAGAGTATTAGTAGCTCGTTGAACGCTCCCGTCAAGTCTTGAGTAACAAGTTTTTGTTTTTTAATTGCATTACTGAGTATCTAAAAAGAATCGATTCCTTCGATACTTAGAAATGTATTACTGAGAATCATGATACTTTTGCGAGACGACAACGCCCGTCCTTAGGAATAACAAGACACATTTAGCAATATTTCTTCTTCTCTTATTTTCCATTTCATTATTGTGACAGCTTGTCGCTTGGGAGCACTCTATCATCATGCGCTCTGTGCCAAAGATATAATATGGCTTTACAGCCAATGATTGAGGTCTGTTTGATTCCCAAAAATACACAAGTTAATGTGAATATTTTACAGACTGGAAGCATGGAATTGCGTATCTTTAAGAATCTTAAAAAACCTAACTGTCTGTCTGTCTGTCTGTCCGTCTGTTCGCTGTCTGTATGTCTGTATGTCTGCCTACCTGCTTGCCCGTCTGTCTGTCTGCCTGTCAATAGTGCTCAAGTATAATACATACCAACAAAAGAAAGGTATTGTTTTAATTTAAACAGAAGTTTTTTTAAGCGTATAACAATACGTGTTCAACAAAGCATAATGAACGTTTACCTAAATGAAAATGTAGCAGTATTTCGTGTCAAAAGGAATGAAATATATTAATGTGTATAACGAACTTTTTAAAGTGTTACGTAAGCAATACAGCACAATGA
>JAUUEB010026659.1:0-16753 GCA_032362205.1 Clione limacina
CTGCTGCTGCTGCTGCTGCTGCTGCTGCTGCTGCTGCTGCTGCTGCTGCTGCTGCTGCTGCTGCTACTGCTACTGCTACTGCTACTACTACTACTACTACCACTACTTCTTCTACTACTACTATTACTGCTCTTGCTGCTACTATTGCCAGGCCCGTAGCCAAATTTTTTGTAATGGGGTTACAACGTTGAATATGATGAAAACAATTGCCGCGATTTGTCGACAATTTTTGAGATAAGCGATATGTTGTGCTTATTTAGTGCATTGTGAATCTTGAATGGGGGGGGGGCATTCCCCCATGCCCCCCATCCCTGACTACACGCCTGGCTGTTGCTGCTTCTCGTGCTTATCTTGATCTTCATCTTTATCTTTATCTTTATCTTGATCTTGATATGTTACGCTGTTACGTCGTGAGACATTACTACTCCACTTTAAACAAAGGACTGACAGCTGATTTCGTTGTAACCGACGAGGCACATTATTGTAGCTTACAAAACACATATTTAAAAAAAACGTCATATAACTTTATTTCAAGGAAAGTATGCAAATTAATTTTATAACGGAACATATTGTGTTTTGAGACTGGCATGGGTGTCACTGTTACCTATCTTTAGGAATTAAGTAGGGACATTACATCCTATTGCTTCCCAAACAATTTGGTTTACAAGTGAGTCTGACTGTGTAAAAACTATTACTTGCACCAAAAACACTTTGACTAAGTTATCATGTTATGTGCTAGTTAATGTATTATATGGACACTGACTGAACAAGAACATGAAAATAACAACATAAATAATCTTAACCTTTACATGATTGCCTTTACAAGGGTAAAATATCTGCTTTCATTAATTAAAAAAGTTGAAGTCAGCGGATTTCGAACCCTGAGCCTTCAGCATACGAGTCGAACGCCTTATCCACTCGGCCATATAAGACATGCGTGATCGGACTCTATTTGTTTATTAATGCTAATTCAAACTTGAATTCAGTTGAATCGGTGAGCTGTTTGTTGACGAAGACATTAAAGCCCGTGTTTAAACGAATATGAAAGCATGAAAGCTCCGATTCCTTGAAAACAAGTAAAAAGACGGGACCCGAGTCTTGAACCCGTAACCATTGCCATTGACAGTTGTCAAGTTAAAGTTAAACCGCTCGAGCTACCGTACATCCACCAAAACCCCGAAATGAACCCTGTTTGTTTATCAAACTATGTATTGAAACTTTGCATTGTACAGCTCTTGAAATTTCACGGGATTTCGTTAAATTCTCCATATCCTAACTATATATCAGTGCTGTCTGGATAATAAAAGTATAACTTGTATTGTTGCATTCGCCGTGTGACACTGTCCCAAGTGGTCAAGTGGTTAGTATTCTGGACCATCACCGCGGCGGCCGGAGTTCGATTCCCGACGTCGGAACATGTTTTATACGATGTTAACACCAGCCTAAACTGACTTGTATTTTTCTAGATTAAATAATAAAATAGAAATAGCGGATACCATTCTGTATTATTAAGAACAATAGAATAAGATATATTGAAAAAAAAACAAGTGTGTTTAATATTCATCTTTTAATATAATTTGAGACACACATGAAACAATGTCTGAAATTGAGCAATTTCATTCAACAGAAAAGAATGGTTCATGTTATCATAATCAATGTAAACAATTATATCTTACAAGTCAATGCATAGTGTGTGAGAACTCGTTGAAATAGGAGTAACCTTTCTTAAACAACACACAGATCTCAAATAATCTAAGAGAATAATATAATAATGATATATATGACATTTATATAAGCGTATTTCCAGGCCTTAAGGCTTGCTCAATGCGCTCAAATATGCCATGCTTTTACCAGAAGAGAAAATTGAATTGGAAAGGCATCATTCAAAATCATAAGCATTGGAATGTTTATAAATAAAAGTGTCTATGTACAAGTCAAAAACATTTCTCATCCAACAATGAATTAATGTAAAACTCATCTCTCACCCTAAATTGTCTTTAGAATGCCCTTTGTCTACTGACCCTAAACTACATAACCTAACATACACAGGCTTTTTAATAGATTTACTGATTTTTAACAGAATGTGGTTATACATGGAATAAACTAACCTTTAGAGCCAACCAGGTTTCTTTGGTCTTCCAAATTTTCAAGGCTTTTTATGAATGACTTATGATGCGGTTATAGATATTTTAATAAACTACAGCTTGTTTTAGGTTAGAGCCTATTTGTTATACCAAGTAAAACAAAGCCCATTAGTTCCTATCCATTTATTATTGAACAATGACAAAATAGATCAACATTACCATTTCATTAACACTGAGACTTATCTATCTTAAATCTTCATGGGTTTCAAATCCAAATCTGAAAAGGGCTTGAGAGTACAAAGTTCATGTTACTATTCTTAGACAATAACATGATGGACAAAAGGATATTTGGTTTAACTAATTTTGTTAATGAAATTCTATAAATAGATATGACATACAAATGTTCCAATATACTCACGCCCTACACAATGATATGTATGTTGCATGAAATTGGGGAACAATACACTAACATTGTCTAGAACCTAAATACTGTAATGAACTAATATGGCGTAGAGTTTTGTAATACTTAATTTGCCATGATAGGTTGGCAGTTGGCATGGCAACAGAATCACAGATTAGTTGAGAGTTAACAACAGCCACAATGACAAATCTAATACATAATAATATTAAATGTATAAATAGCATATCAAGCAGAAACGGTGTGATATGTATGGCAGTGTGGTGGTGGAATATATTCAATAAATAACAATCTCTCATTCAGTCACTGAAACTGAACTATACAGTTTAATACTCACAAAAACAAATGGAATGATGACTATCTACTTAGAATACATCTTTTGAATGTCATATTAAAAAAAAATGTGTGAATTTAGAAAGTTTACTGTATTGATAAAACCTTTTCTAGAGTTTTCTAGACCATCTTTGATGAGACTCTTAAAAAAATAAAGAAATGAGACAATTAATCTTTTTATGTCACAGTCAACCTAATCTGGACAACAATTTAAATCCGGAATTAACGCTGAACTGTCTAACGATCCAAGTGCGCAACCTATATCTGCGCCAAAACTATAATTCATTTTTGTACTAAATGAAAGCATTTAAATAACCGTGCTTAATTTGTGTCTGCCTTTTTTTCAAGAATACATCTATGAAACATAAATGATCGTTTTTAAGAATTTGATTAAATATGACAAATGTTGTAAATTGTAAAGGTTCAAATCTCATCAACACAGATCACATCGGTGACGTTGCCATTTAAGATATTTTACGTGCTGCAATATTTATGATCTAAGTTTTAGAATACTATAACCCAGACACAGTACACTGAACCAACAAGTCTTAGCATGGATGTCTTAATACTCAGGATTTTTGCAAGAAGGCTTCTGAAAAACCAATCTAAATGTCTACGGTATATAACCCCATTAAGTGGAGCTTGACCCCATTACTTTCCCCTCTAGCGGATGTTGCCTTGTCAGCTGTCTCAAATTCCTTTATACTCTTCTCAGATTTAAAAATGTTTAAAATACCCATCATGCATTATTCACATTGTCCAATATAGTGATCTAGAGTATTCCATCAGGATGCTGCTTCATTAATCTCCCAATCCTAATGCTTTATAAAGAGAATAAGGTGTAAGATTTATCTTTCACACACACACACATTAAACATACACAATATATATATATATATATATACATTAACAATGAGCAAGCTCAATGAACATGGGCTTAATGGTACATTAGTATGGCACAGTTTAACATAGTTTGAGGCTAAATCTATTCATTTAATGGTATATGTAGTGGTTTGGCATTTTTCTACAAAAGAAGAATCAGAGTGCTAACACCGGAATAACATTATCTACATTTTAAGGATATTGCTGCTAAACCATCACAGGATATTGTTGCTTAACTAAACCTCATTACAGGATACTGTTGCAAAACAATTACAGGATATTGTTTCTAAACCATTACAGGATTTTATTTGCTAAACCACATTACAGGATATGTTGCTAAACCATTTCAGGATATTGTTGCTAAACCATTTCAGAATATTGTTGCTAAACCATTTCAGAATATTGTTGCTAAACCATTTCAGGATATTGTTGCTAAACCATTTCAGAATATTGTTGCTAAACGATTACATGATATTATTGCTGAACTATTACAGGATATTGTTGCTAAACCATTTCAGAATATTGTTGCTAAACGATTACAGGATATTATTGCTGAACTATTATAGGATATTATTGCTATTGTTGCTTAACTAATTGTTGCTAAACCATTTCAGGATACTGTTGACACGTTGCTAAACTGTTGCAGGATATTGTTGAATGATACTGTTAACAGGATATTATTTCTAACCCGTTGCAGGATACTGTTGACAGGATATTGTTGCTAAACTAGTTCATGATATTGTTGCTAAAACCTTTCATAATAGAAGACCCTTCTTACAAATAACAAATAGGCAATAATGCATATGTGCATTGTGAGACATGATTCATGTATTATCATCATCTTCACACAGATCTGATGTTGATGAGAAAAGATGGACAAAATCGCATAAACGTACCAACTTTAAACTTGATAATAATTAAGTCAGTTTAAGAATAAACTTTACAATATCATTTTTGCAGTTTACATAGTTTTTAGACAGTCAAATATTTCAGTGTAGAAAAAGATGGCACGGAAACAAAAAGTTGTCATGGATATTTCTACTTACAAAAATACTACTTCCTTCGACATGTTAAATAGTTTTTACTGTTAGGTGGTCAACTTAGATCCATAAGAATCTTTTCTTAATTGCTATGCTACTTAAACCATAATTCCTGTAATTATAATTAATCAATATTTATCAAAGCAAGTCAAATACCATTAAGCTATGTTAGCAAAGTATTTTGTTCATAGTTATGGCTATTATTCATTTACTTTGATAACTATCTATCTGGTCAATATCTTTTCTTTTTTTCTTATATTAATTTGAACCTTTTTTGTGGATTTTTTTGTATGTAACAATTTTAGATAAAACCTATTAAGGAATGTATAATCATATAGAATAAAAATAATTGATTTTACATACTTTTTCATAAGCTACACAGTCAAATTTGCTTAAATGGAATTTTTGGGAAGCATGAATTTGTCCCTCTTCTAAAATTGTGTTTAAAAGTAACACAGATTAAGAGAGAAAAAAGCTAGAGAAAGTGTTTTGTACAGATAAGGAAAAAATTTGGAGCGTGTTTGGTTTAAGCGTTTATTCTTCTTACCTAAAATTGTTTGAATAATGGAATGATGGCAGATTTAAAGCATCCAATCTTCATAAAAATGTACTAAAATAGATTACATAACGTATGACATCAATTCTATCACATAGGATACTGTAACGTTTATTGTATATAATGAATTGAGCTATCAGAGGAATGACTGAGTTCAAGTTATAATAAAAGATAAAATATTAGATGATGGCAGATTTGAAAGATTCAAATATCACATTTATTTAAAAGATTGCACTTAGTATGGATAATGCCAATGGCAACAAAATAGAATTGGCTATTTTTTCTTTAAAACAATGGAAATACTTTATAAATAACTTTGTTGTGGAAAGTGAATATTTATATAATCTAAAAATAAAAATGTTACATCTGTGTTTAGGGGCCTTACAATATTTTCACATAATTACAAAGTACAGTTTCGGTGACGAGAAGTTATTAGCTAGTGTGCGCTTTTAAAAAGAACAAAACAGTTGATGTATAGGTATTCTTTGCAAAATCAACATTTTTAGTGTATGTTTTTGTAGGATAGGGAGGGGTCATGAAAAGAGTACTCAATGTACGCTTGTGAAAATATTGTTCGGCCCCTTACATCAATCAATCTTAATATTTTATTTCAAAACAAAATAACTAAAAAACAGTATCACGGAAAAAATATAGTAAGAAATGAATATGGCAAAAAATAAGTCAACAGTTACAGGCAAACAATAAGTCAACAGTTACAGACAATAAGTCAACAGTTACAAACAATAAGTTAACAGTTACAGGCAAACAATAAGTCAACAGTTACATACTTGAAGTTGTTATACTAGAAATAGCTTTTCTTTTCTCAGTCGTTTGCTGTTTTTACTAAACCAAAAGCATAATTTGTGCTCTAGTTTACCTGTCCAATGTCATCAATAGGTAGCAGTTATTTTGTTATAAAACATAACAACGTCAGGACGAAAAGAAGTCATTTCTTATAATGTTCCGATAAGCGTGATACTGACACGCGCTGGTCATATATCAGTTCAGTGTGGATTTCAAATTGACACATACTTGTCTTTTAAAGTTATAACAAGTTGTTAACTTTATTATATTAAACGGTATTAAAAATCTTGTCAGCGTTTTTTCACCTTAAGTGAACAATTATTGACAAGAAAACAGTGTAATAATTAAATTTCAAGAAACTAAATGCTTGATTAAAGCACAAAGGGTAGAATAAGATAGTAAGCATAAGAAATAGCAGCTGCCCAAAGCACCAAAATATACGATGAAAAAATACAATCGTGGAAAATTACAAAATATGAATTTGAATATGTACAAAGTTAGAAAAATATAGCATAACATCTTCAAAGCAAATCCAAGAGATAAAAACTATGCACAGGTATTGTTCATAATCCAGTGCTGATGAAATACACTGCTGAACAAATTGAACACTTCTTCAATAAATCCGTTTTTATGAATTTTACGTCTTCGATTTTTACAGTAATTCATGTATGGGTTTGTTTTGTTTGTAATTGAACCAGGGGGCATGGGCTATCGCCCTTTGTCCCATAAATTAAAGGTCAAATAAATGTAGTCTGTTGTTGTCATAGAGTAAGGTCCCTGAACACCAGGTAATGTGGATCTAAAATACAGAAATATCAAGAAGTAAAAAGCAATCAAGATAGGTTAAGAGTTTTAAGTTAAGCAAAAAAAAAGATCATTCCTCATTTATCTTTTGATACGAGTTGATGCTGAGGCATCTACAGCTAGTATAGTCTACAGGTATAAGAACAAATAACAACAAAGTGATAATCTAAATTTTGTCTTAGCTCAAAAATATTGAGTAACTTCTAATGAAACATTACAACTGTATTGCAACAAATTCTTTGAAAAGCAAAACTAAAAAAAAAAATATGTCAATGTCTATTCAGGATTTTTGCCAATTAAAATAAATGTTTAAAATCATATATACTTGGGCATTTTGAGAAGTTTGATGACTATTACTGTGCATTGCTCAATATGTTTTGATTATTTAAAGAAAAATACATATTGAGACAAAATAAGTTTTTTATTATTTACTTTTGCAAACTACAAATGCTAATTAAAGTAACATGAGGCATATGATTGCCTATAAACTTAGACAGATCATAAGTGATATGCAACCACTCAAAAGCAAATTATCTGAAGCCAAAATAAAAAAAATATGTTTGCAGAATGATACAACCCAATAAGGAAAGGTTTATATTGTATTGCTCTTAACGGAGTAAAAAAGATCTTGGAGCAATTATGGTCAAAGGCATAAAAAATGCCTACAGTACCACAACTTATGCTATGCTAATAGGTGATGCAATCAAGTAATGTTTATGACTTTATGCTAAAACTTGTTTGAATATATTGTAGGTATATCATATTTTCATTATGTACAAACAGTACAAAAGAATATCGAAAGATGATAGTCTGTTTACTATCAACTTCCTAATGAATGTATTAAAATCCAAACAGACTAATATGTCCTTTGAGGAAGCATGGTATGTTTTTTCTTCATGAATAACAAGCCGTTATAAGTTTTATTCTCACATCAAGTAAACTCTCAATAACTAAAGCAATATTATCATTCTGAGAACCATTAGAAACTTAACCCATAACCTGAGAAATTTCCCTTTCTTAGGGAAAGGTTCATAATTTTGACTTTACACGCACATCTGATACAGTGTCAATGCAGTGTTGAGCACAGATGTGTATCCAGATATTACACACCGCATAGTGTTGAGCACAGGTATGTATCTGGACATTACACACCAAATAGTATTGAGCACAGATGTGTATCCAGAAATTACACACCAAATAGTATTGAGCACAGATGTGTATCCAGACATTACACACCAAATAGTATTGAGCACAGATGTGTATCCAGACTTTACACACGACATAGTGTTGATCGTGGTTGTGTTTCTAGACATTACATATAATGCAAAGTGTTGAGCACAGATGTGTATCCATATATAACACACCATACACAGTGTGTAGCACAGATGTGTATCCATAAATTACACACCATTGTCGATTACATATGTGTATCCATAAAACAGAGTCTCAATCATGAGAGGTCAAAGTTAGCTAAACAGTTGCACACAGATACCTGACATCTTATTGAAAATAAAACTCAGGCAGCTTGCTAGTATTTACAGTCATCAAGTGTCAAATTCATTATATGTCAAAGTATCATAGTTATTGCTGCTTGTCTTTACTCACTAATCCATCACAGAGTATGTCATGTGATGGTGTGAGAGCATGTGAGTGACACAGGGTTGATAGCTGCAACTGTTGACTGGCTTGGTTGATACCATAGTTGATCAAACCAAGATTTGTCGAGTTATAACAGATGCACTTGGTGACTTGGATGCTGGTAATGGCATAGATCCAGTGACTTATTGAAATAAACCAGCACATTATCCAAAATTGCTGCTAGATAATCTATTGATCATTCTAGGATCAGCGATGGGAACTTCTCCATTTGTGCATTGTCCAAATAGGAGAAGTATTTCCTACCACATGAATGGTATGTCTGTTTTTGACAGCTGATTCAATGTTGAAGAAATTGCTTCTAGTGATGATACCAAGGTCATTACTAAGAGGTCAAGGTGACATGTCATAGTGTTCAAGGACATGGCTTACACTTGGCAGCATGAACACTCCAATGTTTTGTCTGTGGACAAAATAAAATGAATTTATGTAAAAACTTTAAAATTACTTTTAAGAAAAAAAAAACATGTTTGCATATTGTATTCAAAAAAATACCTTGTTGAAACATTTAAAGCTTACTTTTATTTCAATTTATTTTCCTTATCTCTAAAATCCCAAATGCTCTCACAGCTGGTGCTTGATGCATGAGAAAGGAAGGGTGAATAGTAAATTCAAGTGACCTTAAGGTGTATCTAGCCTAATTCTTAAAAGGGAAAGATTCAAATGTATTTCATAATTTTTTTCCTTAAAAAAATATAGAAAATATATGTGGCTTCAAGGAACAAAATGTTACAGTAGCTGAGAAAACATTGAAACATTATGGACTTTAGCCCATTTAACAAAGGGGAAATAATCCAGTAATTATGGTGAACGTGATAATAATTGATTTTGTCCCTTGACAGTTATACTGCTTTGCTAGAAGTTGGCCTTTAGTTATTTCCAGGATTGTGGGATTGTTTTCCAGTTTGCACTCATTAGCATGGGCATACAGACAAAAGTTTGCACTCATTAGCATTGGCATACAGACAAAAGTTTGCACTCATTAGCATTGGCATACAGACAAAAGTTTACCTGTTATTCTACCACCTTGCCACCATTAATATTCTTTTGCAAAGGTCAAATGTTTTTTAAGTTGAGTTAAATCGATTATGACCTACAAAAACAGATGAACGTATCCCTATTTTCCTGTTTGCACTAATTAGAATAGACCACAGGCAAAAGTTTCCCTGCTTCTGCCTCATATTCTTCAACGTACTACATCAAGATTTCCAATTTTTTTCACAAGTTTTCTTACCTGGCACTGCTGGTTACAATACCACACCCTGCGGCAACTTGAACAGAGGAAGACTGCTAGCTTCCCACAGACCACACACATACTGTTGGAAACGCCCAAAGGAGGGGCATGATTAGATGGGGCACCATATGAGCCTGAAGATCTTGAGCTCTGTCCCGGAGCACCGGCAACTAAAACTTGACTATTTGGGGGAATGCAAGATTGCCTCATCTGTGATGATGGTTGTGGTTGCTTCTGTTGCTGTTGCTGTTGCTGAGGTGGATGTCCTGGAGGCATTCCTCCAGGTGGTTGAGAGCTTCGTTGGTCAAACATGTGTGTATGTGGCATTCGCTGTATGGTAAAGAAATAGTTCTATATGAGTTGCTTATATTTGTCACATACAGTCTGCATATCTGTGTATGCTCTTTTCTATTTTCTGTTTATACTTATAAACTCTAAATGTTTTATTCCTTAACATATAGATTTTTTTGATAATTGAATCACATTTAAGTAAATAATTTCTTTAACTTCTGATACATTTATTATTATAGACATTGTTTAAAGTAGAGATTAGGAATTCATAAGTAGCATTGCCAATAATAGCTACATTGATTGGTACTAGTAGTGCTTCAGATTTTCTTATTTTTTTTTAGAAAATCCTACAATTTCAGAAAATATTCAATCGAAAGCATTAATTCTGTATTCATTTTGTTTTTTATTCAAACTACAATAAAAAAAATGTCTGAGTTCCTCATAAGAAAAAAGTTGTCACATTAAAAAAAAACAAGTGATCAACATTCAATTGCAATGTATTGAACAGCACCAAAAAGAAATAAAATAATAATAACCTGTTGCATCATTGCCATCTGCTCCACATCAGACGGAGGTCCCATGGTCTGTAGCTGTCTGTGTAGGGGGGCAAGGCTGCTTTGTCTTGAGACCGGTGGGTAACCTGGTGACCTAGGAACAAGATGTAGACAATTGTAGATAATTCATTCAAATGGCTGTAACCTAAAACAAGGCTGATCACAAGCCACTCATTGTAAGGTTTACAAAGGGATAATTGTTTGTAACAAAATGTGTAATAAATGGACAATTAATCTACATGTGTTGACACACAAATTAATCATTAACATTTTTTTTTTCAAAAACTGGGAAGTGTTATATGGGTATGAAAAACAAAACAAATTATACACTAAACGAAAAACAAAAGCAAAAATGATTGAAAATTCGCATTAGTACTGCTAAGAAATAATATATCATGGAACTCAAATGGTCATTTATAGAACTCAAATGGTCATTTATGGAACTCAAATGGTCATTTATGGAACTCAAAGGGTCATTTATGGAACTCAAAGGGTCCTTTATGGAACTCAAAGGGTCATTTATGGAACTCAAAGGGTCATTTATGGAACTCAAAGGGTCATTTATGGAACATGAGCTTTATTCCTGAAATGCACACCACCCAAAAAATCTTAGTTAGCATGATTGCATATATCAAGGTCTGCCTTTCTGAGGTTTTTCACCGAAAGTGGCGTATCCATTTTATACAAGGTAAGTTGAGATTTCTGGGTAAACAATCTTATTTCCTGAAATAATTCAGAAATATAAATTGAGAATTACCTCGACCTTTCTGAATACACCATATTACTTGGCATTGGTACCAAGATATGATGAGGTCCAGCTGAAGGCGCTGTAGGTCCAGGCATTTGCTTGTTACTAGATCTCCTTTGTTGCATCTGCATCTGATACTGATGTTGGTGATGCATCTTTTGATAAGCATATTGATCCTGCATGCTGGGATTGGTCATGTGCTGAAATGTGAGAATTGCATCATGGTTATTAAAAAGGTTATATTGTTCTAATGATAGTGATATGTAATTTTATTCATCAAAAAAGGGAATTATACAGACATAGCAGCTTGACATTTAACATAAAATTAATATATGTACTAATAATTAAACCTTACAGCAAATCTACCATTAAAATTAGAATGCGTCTATGGTTAAAAATAAGCAACAAGTAATACATACAATTTATTCCAGTTTTTACATGAAACCAGAATTATAAAAGGAATACTATGAATAACGTGCGTGCTTTCTACTTTCGATGAAATAATAAATGATATGACACCTTTCTTATTTGGTAGAGAAGACTGGTCTATATTCATATAATGTTGACAATGCTCACACAATTCTCTTGCATATTGTGTTCAATAGTGCGTTGGCAGATAATAGAAACTTCCCAGGACTGTACTTTAAAGTGTTAAAAGTTTCTTTCAAACATATCCTAGCGACACTTTGAAATAAGTAACTTCAATGTGTAAAGCATACACAGCAAATCCAAGTACACAGGGGTCAGTGGTTATGGGGACAGCTGGTCAAACCGGCTCAATAACTCGTAAACTAATATTGTAGCGTTAAAAAGAATTACATATCTGTCATCGTCTCGGCAACACCTTTCATTAGACACAATTTCCGATCAATTCTGAGGTGGTTTATTGACCGTTGTTAAGCCCTTACCTGACCTTGGGCGACTTGTTTATCTAAGGCCCCCTGAATTCGTGTTCAGGGTGTCCTAAGGAACTTGGGAGGAACTTAATCAACATCAAATGAAGAATAGACATCACACTAGGGTTTATGTCTTTCATTTTCTTCTCCATATACTCGTCATCAATTCAAGAGTTGAACACACTCGACACTGACTCTTGTCAATTTGGATTTGGGAAAAAACTGTTTTGATAACCCGTATTATTGATTTGTAATGCTTTCTCAACCAACTCAATGAAATTTAAATTATTTTGATTTCCGATACTTTGAAATTAATTGTGTCATTATGGTCTGTTTGAAAATAAGAAAACTGCAACACTTCAAGGTAGTGTCAAGGTAGTGGCAAGTTTCTAATGTCGGTGAAAATACCTGGCCAACAACGTTTCGGGACACACTTTTTCTCCGTACAGCATTTGGACATAGCTTATAATCTAATACCGTCTATTCTAGCGTAAATAATAAGCGCACTTTTAAATCCACTTCAGCTAAATTTCACAAATAAATCATATATTCAAAGCACCACTGATGTGTTACTTTTATAAATCAGTTACAATAAGACAGTATTTTCTAAATATAACAAAATGTTGGGCGTTCGAGGAAAACATGATCATAAATTATACAGATTAATGTATGTTTAATCACGTATTTCTGGCGAATTGCGCTAAAAAGAATGTACTCAAAATAGCCTGTCAACTTTATCTATCATGAAAATAGAAACCATCCAATCAAAATAATTTAAAATAACAACTGAGTGAGTTTTCAAAAGAGCGTGAAGAGATTGTTTACACGGACCCATAGCTTCCGGTTCTAAAATGTCTGACTTTTGTGACCTGTAATTGGGCCAGCTTTTCATGTCAATGTCGATTTGGAGAGTTATAGGCTGTCATTTATCGTTAGGTTGAGCTTGATGGGAGCATTTTGCGATAATTTCACGATATTTAATCAAAATATCCGCGAATCAAACCATCATAATATTCGTAGAACACACACACAATCAGCCATCTTGGTGGTTCAATAGCCTCGTGCGCGGAAGTTGGGGGTTCGAATCCCACCAGTGCGTGATATCTAAGACATTAAAACTATTGATTTAACAGCGCTTTCGCACACATACATTTGTACAAGGAGTGGTCGGTCCGGGTTCAGTAGTATCCTGTTATAAGGCGAATGTGCAAAAACCTAGTAAAATGTGTAAGGAGCACCGAATCCTTATTGATGGAGACGCTTAAAGCTTTACAAAAAAAGAAAATATCAAACGCAGCCACATTTTAAACGAGCGTAAAACACAGACATGAGCAGCCACTTGAAGGTTAAACATGTCACTGGCTTGTGTGCATACTGACAAGTGTTATAAATTACGACAAAAGCAGGCTGTAAATAAAACAAGTAAATCACTCACCTGCCCGGGAATTTGAACGACGCCTCCCGTGTCTATACCATCGTATGATCTGCGCGGCGCTGTATGATGATTGGGTGATGGTAACTGTTGGTGATGTTGTGGATGCTGCTGCTGCTGCTGTAGCTGCTGATGCTGTTTGCTATGAGGGACTGGATATCTCATAAACGCCTGGGGTCCCTGACCACTCCCAAGTTGTTGAAATGAATCTGGGGGATATGCTCCCGTATGATGTAAGGGTGGTGGCGCTACCTTACCATTGACATTCATGTAAGCCATCTGTGGACCAGGGTGATCACGCATACCCATTTCCAGTGCCATCAAGTGTTTGTGCTGATGACCCATAGCTTCTTGGTGTCCGTGAAATGCGCTAGTCATGACCTCAAACTGTGACGGATGTTGTCTTTGGATCTCACCTTTCTCAACCTCACGATAAATGTCTCTTCTGTCCGGGTTATGACTGGCAACTGGTCTTGTTGGAGGTTCGTGACCTTGACCGTTCCACTGTCCATGGCGACTGACTGGGACAGCTGGGTTAGGAACGCCATGTCCTACAGAGACAGGAACGTCGACCCAAGACCCAGCTGAATTGATGCGGCCAGAACCATAGCGTGGTGAAATAGGTTCTTGGGGTTTGCCAACACGGCCAGGAGATGGAGAATTATTTGCTGAATGTACAGGCGTGTTTGTGCTGATATATTTCTGCCGGTGCTGGGTCACAGAGGACATGCTGGGTCTCACGTGGTCTTTTACTGATGTGGATTGGCTGCTATCTTTATGAGATGACTGTTGTATACTTTTATGGTACATACTTTGCTGTAACCTGTCTCTTTCTGACTTTGTTTGTTGTATTACTCCCGATCGATCTGACGCTGAAGGTTGAATAACTGGGGGCATGTCAGGAAGGGATGATGAAGGTTGGGATGGCTGTGGACCTAGTGGGTTGTTTTTTAAATATCCCACCATAGCTTCTTTATACCCATACTTCCCTTCTTCACAGTTAAGCTGGGAGACTTGCATTGTTGATCCCGAGTGAGCGGTGTGGTGAGAATGTCTAGGAATTGTTTCAACAAAAACACGTTTGCCCTCTTTCGTTAAGTCTATGATAGAACTGCCATCCGATCGTACAGGATGCCTGAAAGCACTCTTCTTGTCATTGTTCATATTATTAACACCATCATGTGAAGAGTTATGTATTAATCTATTACTTCCTGCATTCGACAAAGCAGTTGACTTTGGTAACATATGAGGGTAGTTTGTGTGAGACGGCCTGGGGTCTCCTGACCTTGGATCAGGATTTGAATCAGGTCTGGGAGCACGCTGATGGCTCATGAGATCAGATCCATCTACGGATCTCCTATGGACTACACTCGAGATGTGATCGTCAGCTGTACTTCGACGTGTTGGAGCTTCATGAGAGGATGGTCTATCTGTTCCTCTTACCGATGTTGTGCCAGTGGCCGCTGGGCAGGTAGTTCTCAGAGAAGGCGGCTTGTTGCCATTTGTGTGACTCCTGGTACACGATGGACTATGACTCACTCCTGATGCTTTAGAATGTGAAGAAAACATGGCGGCAGTGGCAAAGGGTTGTTGGGCGTGAGCCTTTCGTGGCATGTCAGCTTTGTTGGATAGCTTTGGTTTAAAAGGTGCTTCGTTTATAGCATTTTTTCTGTGGTCATATGGACCATGAACAAATGTCAGTTTTCCATTAGTATTACTTTTTATTTCCAACGGTAATTCCAATGGT
The DNA here is from genome assembly GCA_032362205.1 of Clione limacina. Lineage (NCBI taxonomy): Eukaryota > Metazoa > Mollusca > Gastropoda > Pteropoda > Clionidae > Clione > Clione limacina. The sequence goes on from JAUUEB010026659.1 coordinate 15,480, forward strand.
AAACTTTCGGGTCTGCTTTGATGAGCAGGTGCTGGCTTCTGTTGTAAACTCGATTCTGATTTCACCAATTCGAGTGGCTTGTCGGAATCTTCAGGCGTTTCTTTCTTGCTATTATCATGTAGCTTCTCAGTACTTGAATTAGTTATATCCTTTTCAATGTTATGTCTTTCATTATTTGTCTCAATGAGCTCAGAATTATCGTTGTTAGGGGCTTCAGTATCATTACACTCCACATGACTTGCACCGGAAGTAGGAGATTGTGTATCAATTTTGTCGTCATGCGTATTTGTAACTGCAGACGACGTTTCAATGTCTTGGTGTTCAGTGGTGATTTTGTCTTCCAGCGATAGGACTGCGATATGATTTTCATCTACTTTAATAACCCTTGTAGTAGATGACGGGGATACCGATGGGGAAACAGATACAGTTGTGGTGGCTGCTAATGATTTGTCTGCCGTTGTGGTCGTTGGTGTTGATGTTGCTATTGCTGTGAGTGATGTCGTAGTGGTTGAAATGTTTGTAGTCGTCTCTTCCATCGTTGAAAGGACAGAAGAAACGACTTTTGTTGAGCTACTCAAATTCAAACAATCTAGATCCGGTGTGTTATCCCTCACTAAGGATTTATGTGTAGATGTAGAGGAGAAATCCATAGGGTTATGGCTTTGGTTTCTTTGGGAGTGATTGTCTTTGTCCACAGCACAATTAGAAACACAATTTAAAGTATTATATTCAGACTTGGACACCATAATATTGTCTTCAGGAGTGACTGCTGCCTTCTGTGATATGTTCGAAGAAGACAACCCAACAGACGAAGATGTCGTTGTACAGGATGATGTCCCCCCTTTTACCAAAGAAGGCAAAGTAGCAGGGGACTTATGTCCAGACCCATCATGACCAAGAAGGCCACTCGAATCTTTCGGAGATGTACCGCTATGCTGATGCGTTTTATCAACGTTCCTTTTTGCCTTTTTGATTTCCATTAACTTAACCATTTCAGCTTTTCTCTTCTTCCGCATGATTTCTACCTGCATTTGCTCCTGCGCTTTTCGTTCTGCCAGCTTTTCCAGAGCCTTAAACTCTGCGTACTGCTTCTCAAATTCCTTGTCTAGCTCTGTGTCTGTCATGGACTTTGATGTGGTGTAGGTCGAAGACGTTGTCAGCGACAGTGGTGACTCGGTATGAGTGGGAACACCGCTGCTGCTGTTTATCAGATTTGTAGTAGAATCACTACTCATCTGCTCCATGAGCGTGTCAGAGGTGGCAACTTCTTTGAA
>JAUUEB010026770.1:0-16752 GCA_032362205.1 Clione limacina
AAATAGGTTCTTCTAATGACTATCTAAAATGTGCTTTCATTATTTTTTGAATAATCAATTTAAAACAGAGTTTTGCCCCTTAAAGTAAATTTCTATATGTCTTTGTTAATTTTTAGCGAACATACTGTGGTCCCATCGTTAAAGATAGAAATCTGAAATCTTGCACAGCGACTTTAATTGCGATTCCCTAAAAGCTGTACTATATTGTTTTGAAAAAACACATTTTTGACAGAGTTATGTCCCTTTTGTGATCTTCAGGTATGTTATTTACGCAATGGACGGATCGTTTGGAGTAAGACTCAGAAATATTGCAAACAGGCTTTTCCAGGGACGTTCTAAAAATATTTTTATGGTCCTTGAGTTGGTTGCTACATGTTCTTATGTTCTTTTGTCTGATGTGCGTGGTTGTACTCTCTACGATAACATATTATTCTAGTTTTATTATAAGTTATCACCGATAATTTTAATAAAAATCAAGTGCTGGCATTTTTGTGTCCAAAAACAGAAATATCCAGGCTTTAGGTGATCAATACTTTTTTATATTCAAGATTTATACATCAATAATTTAGCGAGTTGTCCCAACAGACAACCTTTTATCTGATATTAACAAAGATGAGTTTAACATGTTGTCAGCTCTCAAAAGTAAATAGTACTGATAACTCTCCTGGTCCTGATGACAGCAACTCTAAAGACCTAAAGGAATTAGCGAGTGAACTTAATTTTCCACTGATGAATCTTTTAAGCAAAGCAACAACAGAAGCTTAAATTCCTGAATGTTGGAAGACAGTAGAAGTCAGACCTGTTTTTAACAACTATGTCATCGTTCCTCATGCAAGACTGCTTTAAGGGAAGGTATCTTTTATATGCACCTAGTCGACCGTCTAATCTCAACCTTATGAGATGAATATAAAATAAAATAATTTTTATTAAAGATCCCATCAACCAAAACACCACATCATGTATCTGATATGCACGAAACCCTTTGAAAAATATGTTTACAGAGTTATAGCCCTTAAGTTGTTTACTAATATGTTCTTTGTTATTTGTGTCTGATGTGCGTGGTTGTACTCTCTACGACAACTAATTTTTCTAGTTAAATGTTGTTTTCATTTTGCGTGACAATCTCCTTTCATTTATGACTTACACCAGTATCATTACCCACGATGTCCAGACTTGATGACATATCCAAGCGTCACGATTGACATTAGATATATTCAACCTTTTCACTTTTGTTTATTTTCATTTTCATTTTGTCGTGGTTTAATGAAAATGTATGATTTGTTATTCTGATGTTGTGCTTTCCTGAAATGTGAGATGTTTACTGTTTTTAAGCTGTCAAGATTCATTCATTCATCCACGCCATCAATTTCAGAAAAGATATATATAGTTTGATATGTTGAACGTCACATGGCCTTTTAGAAGGTTAGAACCTTCTAAAGGCCATGTGACGTTCAACATATCAAACTATCTTTATCAATTCGACATGCCATGGCTGTGGTAAAGAAGAGAGAGCACGATGGGAAATATTAAGAGTCTAGGTCTATATTTCTCATACTGTGCATACGATTGTGATAGTTATGGTGGTGAGGTGTTCAATAGAACTTAATATACTGATCAATCACATGTACCCTGATTGATAGGCGCTATCCTTTTACAGGGCTCTGAGTTTTAGTGGTCAGAATGCTTGGATCAAGTTCTGTTGGGCGCAGGTGTGCGCGGGTTCGATTCCCTGGTGTGCCGTGTCATTTTTCAGACATAATTTCAGAAAAATGTATCACATGGATGACAAATATATAAAATTCAAAGAACTGATTTAAAATCAAATAAAATGGAAACCAAACTTTCCTTTTCAAAATCCCAGCCCGTTTAAACTATTTGGTGATCATTTTGATAAATAAAAAAACACTTTGCGTTAAAGGTAGATATTTTAATTAAAATAGCTGCCGTTTAAATATAATTAGTATTTACTTTCGTCATGTAAATGTTCGAATAATTTAGGAAATTCGAAAGAATAGAGTAAGAAAAAGTTTCAAAATGACAACTTGCCACGATGATGAATCTAGTATTGTCAATTTATACTTTTGACGAAACAGGGACCGCATTGATAAAGTAAAAGAAGAACATGTCTACTGCATTGTAATGTATAGAATAACTCTCTTTTAGTTAATTTTCATGCCAATCGTACACAATTTTGAAGTAAAAAATGTGTTTAATTTTTAAACACAACCTTTTAAAAACGCCTTTTAGAAGGTGAATTTTTTTTTAAAGAAAGAAAAATGCGGCGGTGAATTCATGATGCAGGTGGTGAAGTGAATCTATTGGTTTTGTATCTGGCCTAAGACCTGAATCGTCGGATGAGACAAGAATTCATCTCAGATAATAAAAAAAAAGTGATAAATAACGATTAACTCTGCAGGGCGTGAGACCCATGAGGTCATACAAGCTGTGAAGGACACTCTACCGAGAAGATTTCAACGTTTAAACCCAAAGTGGCAAGGTTAAGCTCGAGATTTATAACGTCGAGACAAAGAACTAGCTCAGCAGATTGCACGATAAAGAATATTGCTGGGATCAGCACTTTTTTATGGAAGTGTTAAAGCGCAACAATTGTCAGTTGTATTTTTATAATTAAAAAAATGTACATGGTTCAACGTCGAAATCTTTAAATAAGAACATTTCTCTGCCGTGTTGGGAGTTGAAAACGGTGAACGGACGTGAATATGAAACAAAAGTATAATATGTACTAAGCCTCAGACACTCAAGTTTAAAAACTATGATTTATTACCATAATTAATTGTAAAAACGTGCAGTGCTTATTATTCGTTATAGGAGACTTCCTGATGTAAATCCCTTCTTTAAGTCAATAAATTACACCGCCCGAAACAAAGCTGATATCAACAGTCAGACAAGCTACAAAGGAAAGGTATCGACATATACAATATACAATATACGTGACATGGTTGTCTTGAGGGATGCTATGCTATGACGAATCACAGAAGCAATCAGACTAAGAACTGTAGTAATGAAATTATCAACGAAAAGAGCGAATGGAATGAGCAACATGTTCCCAGGACAGAAAAAGAATATGAGTCCTCCCCTCCAGCACTTCCTTGAATGTAAATAGCGAAAGAAATTTATTATGTTAATATATGTTTATGATACCATCAGGACCGGTTTTATCCATAGGCATACTAGACAGACCATTGTAGGAAAGATATTAAGAATAATTTTCCCTTTGCTTTCTGAACATGAAATAAGATTGTCGTCTCTAATGAGCTACAAAAACCTTTCAATCAGGCTCGATGCAAACCTTTTTACTTTTTCTTGCATTTTGTTAAACAAATTTTCTCCAAACAAAAATAATTAGTTGTATTCGTTTATTTCTACAGATTCTTAAGACTAAAAAAGGAAAAAAATTAAGATGATAAAGCACTAGTTTAATTCACTAATTTGATTGCACAATCTTCAGAATCTGTAAGGAGAGCCCTGCCTAGTTCTTGATTGATTCATTAATTCAAGGGTTTTCCTGGTTTGAAAAGGGGAGATAACTTAGCTTTCTCGCAATCTTAACACTTAAAAATAATTAGAGTCTTCTTACAAGAAGTACCGAAATAACTCAAGGAGGCAAATCACAAACATAGCTACAAAGAATAATTAAAGTATGATATCGTTGTGTGGTCTTCTCACATGTGTTACTACTTGTCAATCTTGAATATATCGTTAGGATAGAAGTAACCGGACGTTATCTCTTAGCAATTAGCACAGCTTTAAGATATGGCATTTTATAATGACTTGGTTTATCTTTTTAATGACATTTTCAAGTTTTTCAAAGAATAGTAAAAGCTTGGTTTAATAAATGCCTAGTAAACAGAGTCAAAAGCAAAAACAATAGTATTTGGATAGCCATAACTTTGCTTAATTTTAAAATTACTTTGGACAACGTCTTATTATCAGCAACGGGTATATTAAGATCAGAATATCCACATTCTGGCATCATGGCTGAAATTGTAGTCCCTTACCTTTTTAGTATTCACTTTTATATCACTGACCAAGTGATTAAAATTTCATAAACCCCTGGTCTCATCAAATCACTCTAAAACAATATTTAAATCTCTAAAATTTATCTCAAGTGGGTTTTTGTCAACCTATTATGGTATTGGCTTCTTTTATGCATCATTGATATTGACGAAACTTGTCAAAAATAAAATCCAAAGGAATCAAAATTCAATATTTATGCCATACATCTCTAATACGATTTAAAAAATTTAAGTTTCTTGTTTGACGATTTCGATCAATTAATTAGTTAGTGTTCTTTTACAAATTCCTATTAATTTGTTTTCATAATGTAGACAGATAGCTATAAATGAACCATTTAACTTAATCAACATTTAAAAAAATGTATTGTTGACGTCTTGCATGTAGTCATTAGGCGTAACTTACAGATATTTAGAAAAGTATGTTGTATATTTTCGACGACGTCTTTAGACTTCATATCTCCAGCTTCAGCCATGGTCAAGCAGTATGAACTTATAGTCCAGCACCGAGACCCCTAATCCCTGCCCCCCCCCCCCCCCCCAGTCACGATTTTAGCCTTAACAACAATGTTCTATGGGTCCCTAAGGGTCTGGAATGAGTAGTTTCTCCCAAAAAAGTGTTTGCAAGGGGGGTAATCTGTTTATTTCAACAGAAACCCCCTGTTTTGAGCAAATGGATTATTTTTGTTAAACTTGCCATATCTTGAGAACCAACAGTGCTAGAGGAGACTTGTATTAAAAAAAATAACATTAAATACAATTCATAAATATGTAAAATATGCTTATTAGCTTATTTTCATATTCGTGTATATTAATGAGAAAGTAAACAATGTGAAGATTGCATAACTATCTAGGATATAATTACGCGCAGATTGGGTTTAGACATTGTATATGGCTTCTGGGTGCTGGACTATCTGCCAATCTAGCAGCGAATAAATAAGAATCATTTTATGAAGTCGATAGTGCCCACTGTCACTGTGAAAAGAAGCACTAAGTGATAAACAGAATGTGCGCAAAATCAGCCCACTACCTTCGTACAAACTGATAGCGACGAATGTATTTAACAAAATCGTGGTTTTCTATACGTTTGTTGCTTTTTATTTTTAAAAATAAACACAGCATCGTGAATACGAATACACTCACTCACTTACATTAAGGATGTTTAATGGGTTTCGAAATTCTGCCCCGTCACTTCATTATACAAAAAGGGTTAAGTTAATGGATATTAACCAAGCAACGAGACACAACTAGACACCGTCTAAAGTCTGGAGTCTAGCCTATATCCTTATAAAGAAGATATTTAGAAAATGTTCTTCCTTAGCATACACTGATAAATCCTGACGGCGGTAGTATCGATTTTCTAATTATTTTGAAACTAATATTTACGCTACGTTTGGATAGAACAGCATAACAAAACCCAAAAGTATTTGTAGAACTTCTTCTTTCTGGACAGTAGCTTCAGACAAAAACTTCGAGATAGTAACAACCGTTATCTGGAAAGTATTGACCAAAACATTTAAAACACACTTGATTAAGCTTTTGATTTCTTAAAAGTGTAAAAGAAAGCTTAAAAGTGGTGGATAACTGAAGACGTTCTAACACTTATGGGGAAAAATACAGAAAAAGGAAATATAAATGTATGAAAATTGAATAATAGCTAAGTGAATCAAAAGAAGCGTATCTGAAATAGAAATCTGAAGAAGTAAACTAGTGTCAAAAGTTGCTTTACACCCCCAGAACTCTTGAGTGGAGGTACACGGTAACCCTTCCTGGGGACTGGACTAGAAATCTTTTCCAGTTGTAAACAAATTGCTATTCATCTAATGATTAGTATAGAAAAAGTGTCACACTATTCACCATATTTTTATTAACTCATTTCGTGTTTTACTTTTTCTACAGGCTGCGAGAAGATCACAAAGAAGACAGCAGAACGAGAACACAACATCACCAAGTTACTGGCCGTCATCACCGCCATCTTTGTCATATCTTGGTCTGTTTCATTGGGCATCATATTGTCACATGACTTAGCTCCACCCATTGATGTGACGTCATCAAACTTGCGCAGCATAGCTAGGCAGCTGTATCTAGTGAATCATTTTTCTAACATCATAGTCTACGCAACATTGAGTCAGTCCTTTAGGGAAAAAATGGTTAAATGTTATCAAACGTTGTGGTAGAAACAATCATTGAAAATCACATTATTATAAATATTCTAGAAAAATCAATATGTCATAGCAAACATGGTCTAACAGGTTGGTTGAAAATATTGAAGAACATGTAAGACAATGATATTTTATTAAATGTAACATAATGATGAATTTAAACCTTATTAAACATCGTAAAGAGCTAGATACTTATGTTTATTATTATTAATGCATGAAAAAGTTAGTGAACAATTTGAGTGGTGTAAGTAAGAGTATTAAGGAAACAATTGAAGGACATTAAAGGCATAATATTTGCATAAATGAGACATAATTGAAGTGTTATTATTAAAGCATAGTTGTTTTCATACTCAAAACACGTTCATAATATACAACACCAGATTCAACGGTTGGGAGGCTGCCTTGAAACCGTCACTTCATCATAAAATACCAATTTCTTCAGCACGGGATCAACTAAGGATTACGAATTATCACTTTGTTTGCTTTAAATTCCAACTAAGTTTATTTTCATTTAAATATCAAGAAAATATACAAATGCTTCACTTTTTTGGTGTTTTTAAGAAGGGAATATTTTATATTTACATTAATTAAAGGCGCAATGAATAAGCACGCTGGATATTGAACCTTATATTGCACAGAGTGGTTCAATCTTGTTAATGTTGACCTATATTATTTTTTTATCTGTGAATGGGATATCCCAATGTTGTATGACACATCGGACAGTTGTGCATCTTTATTGAACAAATAAATGTTGCCTTCTCAATATATATTTTTACACAAATTGTCTTTTAATATGAAGTAAAGTAAGTGTTCAGTATACGTCTTGCTAAGGTAAAACATTTCAGATTTTGTGAATAATAAAATCCACAATTACAATAATAATTGTTCCCATGCGAAATAAATTAACGTATTCCTCTTTTTTATGATGCGATATTTATTTTCCTGTAGTTTGACATAAAAAGCTCTCGTAAGAACTCATGGCTCTTTATATTGTTATCAAAACTTTATTTTGGAATACACATATCATACGTATCAAATGAAAAGGGTTTTAAAAAGGTTTTTATCTCTTTAGCAAACAAAAGTATAAAATACGCTAACACATTTTTTCTCTATAAAAAAATAACAATTAAATCGATCCTAGAAGACGATGTTTCGGAAAATTAATTTTTTGCAATTTAAATTTCTGACCCTTCAATATCATTTACATTGAAAATTACTGGGATACGTGTTGAAATGTAAACCGGAAATAGAAATATTTCAATAATAAAGTGGAATAGTTTTATAGGTATGTGAACTATTCGATACAGCATTTATTTTTTACTGACAATTATGAATGTTAAATCCAATATTTTTGTATCCGCTGTCAGCATGAAGAATCCGTTAAAGTTATGCACTTTTATCCCACGGGATAAACTTTAACTAAAAAGAGTGTAGTCAACGTAAAAGATAAAACTAACAAAAATGCACACAGATGTACTGCAAATAATTAATCGCACACAAAGCGACTTTTTTGCTAAGTGATAATTTATTTACTAGTTTGTGCATCATTAGATAAAAGAAAATATCATAAAGAATCATGAGATAAAGGGTTTTAAATTATTTTATCATGTTCTCGATTTTCATATATAGTCAATCCAATTTCATGTGAAAAACATCATTTTCCGAGCGAGTACTAGCTCACTTGAATTTAGGTCAGCTTTACTGAATGTTTGCTCAAATAATATTTGTTCACATCTGCACTTGTATTAATACTGATAAAAAGGGTCACCAAATAGATTGAAGTTGACTGGTAATAAAACATGTATTCAATCTATTCTGTGATTCGTGAATTGTATTTTGTCTTTCTCTACTGTTTTCCTTTTCTGTGTGTGTGTGTTTTCGGCCTTTGCAATACATAAAGGCGATATCAAATATGAATCCCGGCTAGGAACCAAGAAACTACAGAGTGCCACCCACCAGATTCGAACCAAGGTCCTCTCGCATGAAAGTCAGAGACGTTGCCTCATGGTCACAAATTATATTTTTCCTTCTTCTAATAAGCAATCTGGAGTTTATCATTCAATCGTCATATTTCCGAATATCATGGCCTTTTTGACGTGTTAAAGTGGAATTTTGACATTTATTAAGGTTATTAAGTTAAGGCTGGAATTAATTTTCAATGTTAAACGGCTCTTTTCAGTGAATCATTTAACATTGACACATAAACCCCTATAGAAGAAGGACTCTCGGATAACAAAACTTTGCATTGTTTCTTAATGATTCTTAGGGGACCTAGACACATTATTTAAAGCTCACAATCGCCAGTATCACCTGAAGCAAGGGATTATCCCCTCAAAAGAGATGATGAAACAACATGTGCATTTTATATTAACTTTGATGAAGTTAATCTCTTACCTAAGTATGTCAAGCTTGCAACATATTGCATATCTGCTATTTAAGTTCAAGTTTTACATTGCCTTTTGGTAATTTTTCCAATGTTTATTGTGGATGTGTGTTTTGGCAACAGAAAACAGACACATTTCCTTTACTTTTTATGATGACTCTTTCCTGTTCCTATTTTTGATAATAATTAATTTGGTAGTTTTTCTTTTTTTTCAATGTGAATTTAGGTTCGAAACGTGTATATATATCATGCAATACAATCATTTTTATTAATCATTCAGAAACTTAACAATCTTCCACGTCTATTTTTTGAATGATATTGTTGAAAAAGAATTGTAAATCTGAAAGCTTTCCTTCAGGATGAACAGTATCCGTTATATATAAGACTAGATTTCCCGAATGAAATGAAAATAAATTAGACAAGAGCTTAAGTAAGACATCTTAAAATATAAAATATTTCTATATCTATTAAGAATGTCTTGTTAATGACATGTTACTTTACTTGTTGCTAAGAAAAATGGAAAAAATATATAAAAATGAAAAGAAAAATTGTAAAACACACTTTCTACGTCATAAAGTCAGCTAGGTACAGTCGTTTTCAGTATTTTGTTGCCGGAGGGAATTTAGGTGAGGTACTGGCCGTTGTAAGCTACTAAAATATGTTGCGATCATCCAAAAAAAAAGTTAATACGGCTGACCAATCGTAAAGAAATCAAAGTTATCAACATGCATCCAAAATAGTCTCTCTGGTTCCCAGAGGCTTGACCAATCATGACATTTATGCACAGAAATCTATTTAACACCGCTTGAAAATGTTCTCTACTATATCTGGTAACAAAGTATTGCTGCTTCTTAGTTTCAAGAACTAATGTAGAAGATCAAACACATACTGAGTATTTCAGGGCCTAAAGGTTTTTTGTGACCTTGCCCATCGGTCAAGCCTCTTTTTAAATTAATTTCCCTAACTTTCCTAGAATTAATTATAAAAATCATTATTTCTTTTTTTACCACGAATCCAATGGAGAAGAGTGCAACATAACACCCACCCCTTACATACACAGCCACATACACATACACATACAACGACACAAACACAGGAATCACTAAAAACATGAGTACTCAGATAGAGTACAAACCCGACACTATGTAAAAAAAGAAGAATATTAACATGAGTTGGCAGATTGTCCGTAAAAATAGAACACCAATTAAGTTTTGTTTTCAAATTTAATCAAAAGTTAAAAATATTATATCTTTAAATACAAAAAAATAAGGTTAATAGCGTTATCCTATTACAACCGTGTTAGCGCTGGTATTTTTTGTTTTTTTGTTTTATTATTGATTTGTTGTAAATTGTTTAAACTTGTTTTTTTATTTTTATGCAGACATAAGCGTTCATTAGTCTTGAAGTAAATCTCCATTTTATATGAAAATGAAAAGAACAGACTGACACTTTCTTTTTGTTAGCACTGTTTACAGTGCAAATGTAATTAAAAAAGGACTTTAATCTTACTTTCAGTGGTGTGTCTGCTACAAATCACGTGGCCCTTGGAGTTTAATCCGTTGGCCTTATTTAGTTTTCACAATGTTTTCCTATACAGATTTTGATGACGTTTTATTTAAGTAATTCTGACATAAAAAATGTTGGTGATTTTACTAGAGGTCAAGGTCATTCAAGGTCAAAAACTAATTTTAGTCGATAATGTATACACAGCTCAAAAGAATGTTCTTAGTTCTACTCTATGAACACAATCGCTTTGTATGGTTACAGAGCATGTGCATGCAGAAATCCAATTCAATAAATTGAGACTTGAGAGAGTTATGTCCATTTAAAAAAATTGAATTTGTTAAAATTCATCAAAATACATTTATTAATATTATGAAGTTGAAATAGAGTACCTGCCTACATTATCGATTTTAAATAACAGCTCGAACCATACCAACAACATTCCTGAACCTCGGACCTTCTAATCATTGGACCTTCTCAACATCAGACCGTCTGAACATCGATACACCTTTTTGAACAACGGGCCTTTTGAACATCGGGCCATCTAAATGTTGATAAGTAACCGTCTTATCGATAACGCGCATCTAGTTTGATATATAATCAAGAGTCACATGTGACATAGGATACAGTTTGATAATAAATGACCCTAACAAGAGATAACAAGCCAGTATTATCAGATGACCACCTGACTATTGCTTCATTATGGTATAATTGACGTACCGAATCAGTCAATTCACATCATCGGAATACTTCTTCACGTGTCGCTCGTCATAGGAAGACAAGTGTTAGGATACCTTGCAGTAATACGTCATAGCTATTTACTGAGTGTATATATAGGAAACATAAGTAAGTTATAATGATTTAGTAAAAATGAGGTCAGACAAGTTTATATACGTGTACATACAAAGAAGAAAAAAAAACAGTAAAAGAAAAAAAAATGAAAAAAATAACTACTAATTCGTATTTGAGTTCTTGATGTTCCGTTATGTGTAACTACCTTATTGAAATATAATCATAATCATAATATCATTTATTAGCGCCTTGCCTTTATCAAGCTCAACGCGCTTTACGAAGTGATTGAAATTACATAATTACAGCATAAACTATGAAAACTATATTGATTTTTTAGTTTATGAATTGCAGACAATTACCATCATCTTTCATGCACAAACTTCCATTAACATAATTATGAATCCATTTAATTCATTTGTGGTGATAGCGAAGTAAATCATATTTATGTGATATGATAACAATCGGAAAGTCGTTCAGTTAATCTTTCTAATGTATAAAATACTAATTGAATTTCGTCGAAACCTTACGAGTGAGCATGTTTATTAGATATTAGCAAAGATAGTATGCAAGATAAATATCAAGTCAGGACCAGTTTTGTTTACAGTTTTAGAATAACCAGGATACAATAATTGAACGATTTGACCTCGTTGATAAACACGCACAGAATATTCTTATTGAAATTTATAAATGAAGCATATAGAGCCTACAACTTTATTTTTAAATAAAGATTATTTATAGACGAATCATCATATGTAACAAAGGTATACCTATTAATGTTATAAATCATAATATTGACATAAATATACTAAATGGCATGTAAATTACAATACTCAATCAAATTGAAGACTAAAACTTAATTTTAAGTGTCCTTTGTATGTATTTGTGTTAAGGACAGGTTTTATGTTTGTGACGAAAATAACTACTATGGTTAATATATGTTCGCATTCTGTTGTTGTTGAAACACGAATGTTAATATTCTCCAAAGTCAAAGTTCCTTAACAGTTCCAAAAATGTCTCTTTACTGGCCCTTCGTTATTTATGTGTTCTCTGAAGCGAAATCGTAGATGTCGGACAGTCTGTCCAACATAGCACGCCTGACAGCGTAGACATGTTATCTGGTAGACAGCCACACTTCTTAGTTATTTTGTAATGGGCAGTTTAAACGATGGCAGTACTTTATTCAGATTACGTAGAGTCATCACAACTGTAATAGTTGCCTTATAATTATACAAAGCTCGTGCAACATGTTCAGTACTCTTTCCATGATATTGCACAAAGTATCTGGACCATCCTGACCTGTCTTGTTCCACCTCTGGGGATATAATAATATATTTTTGAAATCTCATGTATGTCTTCTTTCTGTCGCTATGTTGTGCCCTTGTAGCGCAATTTTTTTTTTGAAAAGTAATCACTGACTGAATGTTATTCTTTACGTCAGTGTCTAGGATCTTCATGTATATTTATGACTTCAACGACAAATAAATTGTGGTTAAATTATCTAATCGACCGATACAAATTTATGCAAGCAGCTGCGCATGACATCATAGTGAACCAATAAAAACACCGTATCACAATACAAGCTATTTTTAGAAAACCACGTGCGATTTCGTTTATTCAGATTTGTTTTCGTCTGGCGCACTTGAATGGCCTAAATCCATCCTGGTTCTCTTTATGTTTGGAATTTTACCAATTCTTTTATTGTTTTCAATGAAAATATACCTACAATACCTAGTCTGAGCTATTAGTTTTGTGTTTTTGTTGCCTTTTCATTGTATGTTGACAAAATTAACACGCCATTGGTTGTTTACGTTTAGCGGAGAAAAGTAGGTCATAAAGTGATTTTTTTTCGAATAGGCTAGTGATCCTTCCGGTTTGGCTGACCTTTTAACCCTTTGTGTATTGGTCACGTAATCGTGAGTTTGAAGGGGGGGGGGGGGGAGGATTCCCCTTAGCTAAGAAACTGGTCCGGCGGAGGATTTTGAAAATTAGATATAAATGGTGCAAATCAAGAGCATTTAATAGAAGTTTTCACCTTGAATAGGACGATAAAGATGTAATATTTGGCCACAGTTGTCCTTTTACTACTCTATCCTATTCATATTTTTTACTCTTTTTTGTAACTGTTTGCTCTCTTACAGCCATGAATTGAGAAATGTTTGAGAAAACCATCGTCCATGTTCCTCATTCGAAGGGAATTTACCAATAATATAGTCACTATAACCATAGTTCTAAAATATGTATAATGACAATTTCAAACCTTAAACACAACTATTTGTTTGCATGTTATCTGTGTTTGTCGATATATGTTGTCATTGATTGCCGATCGAATTACACATCAAGATGGCGATTGACATTCTGTAGGGTATCGGTTGATAAAATCAACTTCACACTGTTATAATGGCTGTATGAAAAGAGTATTTACTACACCAATACAAATTGCAAGTCTGTCTAATTATGCATTCAATGATGATGTATATGACCAAATGCGAGAGAGGATTTTTGAATTAAAGCGTATATTTAGAGATATGTAGGTGAGCGAGTGTTTCAAAAAGTACACTTTTGTGCAACACCTGCTTATCTGCACCAACTAAACGAAATTGTGAGTAGGGGGGTTAACTACAATTGACCAAAAAACAAAGATTCTTTAAAACATATAAATCCTATTTTGGTAATCTTACACCATTCATCCGATCCACAATTGGACTTCAAAGTGCAATACTATTTCTCTGTCAAAAGACTTTATACATATGCTAGCATTGGTGGCTATATTGGTATACACCATGGCATCGGAGGGTGACCGCATCTTTTTTCCATATCAACTGCCAGCCTGCATTAAAGAATGTGGTTTAAAGCACAACATTTGCTTTTTTACATTGCAAAAGTCAAAGTATGATGCAAAACCTACTTTCTATCAACCCCACTCTCTGCGGCCATCATGGATATCTAAAAACGCTCAAGGGTGAGAACACCTACGTGAAAATGTATCCATGGAAGCACCCTTAGATGAATTATCAGACAGTAAATTGACTATATCACGGTTAAGCCAGAATTGCTGTTTCGCAACCGGATTAATATATTCGCTGAGTACAGGCTGTCATCATACAGGGTTATTTTTGGAATTTGGAATGTGGAATCCTTGACTAGGCAACACCGGGTAAAACCTCCAATATGAATACATTACAGTTATTCAGTAGTGAAAGAAATATACACCTTAATCATTCACAGTTAGTCTTCAGAATGTCATGTCCCACTGTTAATTATAGGATATTATAACCAATTTGTTTATTCTAAAAAAAATCAAAATCTCATTCTTTCCTCAGGTATCGATGTCAGAAGTCAGAATGAAAGGAACCTTGATAGTATCTGTTTTGGTTATTTGTCTGGTCTATCAAGATGCCACGGCTCTCCAGAATCATGGGACTAAATATAACGAAATCGTACAAAAACTGTTTGAGAGGGTTGCAAAAGAACAGACTCAGAAGGATATCCCGCTTGTGCCATTTGAACATTTCTACAGAAAGAAAGGCGTATATGCAAGTTATATCAAACAAAACTGGCACGGAAGTTTAGAGTTATCGGAAGCGCGGAGATTATTAGGAATTCCCGATAACAACATGTTCACCACAGCGTGGGTTACTTCTTCTTTGGTAGAAGCGTTTTTGTACAGCGGTAGTCCTAAACCTTCTGATGGCCAGCTTCATTTTGCGCTTGAATCTTTCAGCGATCATCATGACCTGAACAGGAACTACAACAACTCACTGATGACATTTTGGGATATGATATACAACAAGAATGATTCCTACTATCAATCTTCACCGTACAATATGCTGCAAATGTTTAACCTCACCGACCAGCTGCCAATGTCTGTTATCGAGGATTTGCTTAAAAAGTTTGGACTTGGAAAATGGGCTGACATCATTAAAGAAATCGTAGAAGATAAGAATGGATATTTGCATGCTTTCCACATACCTCCAGATTTCGATGACACGTTTGTCAACCTGGGCCTCGGATCCCTATTATGTGCGGCAAAATCAGAATTTGCTGCTGCGTGTCAGACATGGCAGAACCAGAACACGAATATAACATCAGTTTTCGATGCCTTGCGAAAATATGCCTACAGGCCATTTTCAAATGACAGCAATGTAAATTCTATTGACCCAAGAACATATATCTGGTTAAGAAAGTTTTTAGACGTAGCCAAACAACAAGGCAAAAATGTTACCATTGTCCCTACATGGATTCAAAACTTAGAGGAACAGGGTACAGACTACTACAAAGGAGTTGGTATGCCTTTCCAAATTAACAATGTCGATGCCACGGTAGCAGCCAACACTGTCTTTGGCATGACCTCTGCTGTACTCAATGGTTTGGTCAGCCCTGATGTTCTAGATGATCCCGTGATTGAGAGTCTCTACCACAATACATCAGCTTTATTAGCTTATGAACTTAAGAACAATATAACAGACAGACCCGACTGTGCACTTCTTTACTACCCATCTGAAGTTGAATTTGATTGGTTCGTAGCCCGTTCTTTTGCTCTCCTAGATTCTAAGAGAAGACAAGGTCCTTTAACAAAACCTGTCATGGAGACCGTGTATCTGATGCTTAAAGAAGCTCTAGAGGGCGCAATGACAGAAAGTATTATTCGTAAGGCAAAGTCTCAAGACGCTGATAATATATATTATGACGATTTCTTGGGTAATGGTGATCTGACCCCTGAAAACAAGACTTTAAAGCGAGCAGAAGACAGAATTTTCACAACGGCCATGGCAGCAAACGCTCTTTTGTATACATGGACTTCATTCAATAACACAGCCAAGAGAATTCAATGGAGAGAAACCACACCCGACTCAGTCAGACACACAGTTCAAGGATGTATTAACTGGCTCTCAGAGCACGTGCTGGGCTTGGAATTTAAACCATGGAACGCATTCTTTTCCGGCTCCTTTAAAGGACCAACAACATCCCCATTTGAGTACCCGGGCAATAGCATGGAAAATCTCAATGGCACCATAGTTCCCTGGTCAAAGCGCCCTGACTTTTTTACCACCTCATATTCTGTAAGAGGCTACATGGAACCGGCTGAATATGAAGCTCAGCTAAGAAAGAACCATTTTGGCCAAAAAGGTCCACTTGTTTTTAACGGTTATAATGCTTGGGATGGTGCCTTTCCGTTTTGGTCGTCACCAGGGTATACCTATTCTATTTCCCTGCTCGTCTTTTCAAGGTACAACAACATGACTGCTGAGGTTTACTAAGTGGACAATATTTACGGACTCTAACAGTCGCTATATATATCTTTGTATTTCATTTGTACAAGTATATTATATATTCAGGATGAACAAGTTTTCTTAAAATAAAATAAAATTTAGCTAATATTTGGATCAGTACCCTTTAATGCAAAGGGAAAAAAATCATTACATAATCGGTTTCCACTTGAGATATCATAGTAAAGTTTGCTTAAAATAATTCAAAAATAAGATTTTCATCTTAAAGATAATCATTTAAGACGTTTCACAAATTTGTCAACCCTTTTTTTGCAATGCTTTGCCTCCCCCACCTTCTCTAACACGGTGCAGTCCATGTAAGATCGTACATTTATTACATTATCTTTTTTGTAACAATTAGTGTGCATTAATTTTCCGTATTATAACGCGATTGCTTCATCGCCATGTTCAGCTAGTCTCGATCTTTTCTGTAATATCTTTGTCTTCCTATAAGGTTCTAGTGTATTCAATGAGTACTCGCTCATAAAATGGTGTAATTCTAACGAATATACCGCTGGTCAACGACCCTGTACCGGTTGATTTTCAATACAAAATGTTGTTTTTTGCAATATATTTTTAGAAAACACTTTTAGAAACCTGAAAACATAGTT
>JAUUEB010026881.1:0-16750 GCA_032362205.1 Clione limacina
TCTCTCTCTCTCTCTCTCTCTCCCTTTCTCTCTCTCTCCCTTGTCTCCCTGTCTCCCCTGTCTTTTTCTCTCTCTCTCTCTCCCTCTGCTCCTACTTCTTGTCATGAGCAAGAAGATCAAGAAGTAGGAGCAGCTAATTCACACCAGATCACTGACGACGGGAAGAAGTCCCTGAAACAGACTGTATGATCAAAGGTGGGTGAATCAAATACTATTCAACGCAGCAATGCACTTTTGTCAACCTTAATTCATCCAATTAAGAAATTAGATTGCATGGTAAATTTCCGAGCAAGTAACATAAAAAAGAGATCCCCCTTCATTTTAAAACGAATGCTGCTGTATGTGTTCGTGTCAGTAATACTAAGTTAAAGTCAGCGAGATCTGGGTCACTGTTATTTCCCTCATATTGAGGGCACATTGACAAAGTACACCGGTCAATGACATGGTTCGTTGAAAAATACTCACAGTCCAATAAAAAGAAAATTGGAAAATTTTCTTTTGTTGTTGGGCTTGATGTCGTAGTAGACAAAAAAATGTAAGTTCTATCACTTGATAATATTATAATCTTCATACAAAAACGAATAAAATCATGGTCAGAATGTAACGCTAGTAATAAAGACGAACATTATCTGAAGCTCAAAAATGGACTATTGAAAAAACATTTCGTTGTTAGATGAGGGAATTGCTTTCCTTTGAGAGCTCTGATCCTAGAACGTATAGCCCTGCTTATTAAGGACATTTTGTAGATTGTGTTTTCTAACATTGAGGCCATGTGTATCATCATGACATCCCATGAGGGTCAGTCCAAAGATCGTATATTCAATCGAGTAAAAACTTATTAATTCTATTCGGCGCAATTATTCAGCATGATCATACAAATAGCCTAAAGTAAGACAAAAAATCAACAATATTTTCATTTTCTTGTTTTAACAGATTTGTATACACAAAACTATGGATCTTCTTAGACAAATAGAAACATTTAGATGTGCAAAGTTTAAAAATATACCAATCACTGGTTTAAAAGATAAAAACGAATATGTAACGCCATTAGTCTTGGGACGGACTTTATTACTTAAAGCAACGTGGAAAGAGGTTGAAAATAACAATTTACACACATCTCATATTTTGGGATTTTCGATCAGCTCAGAAGAAAATTGAATTATACTTAATTGATTTCCACAAAAATGAAAAACATATTAATATATCATATTATTTTTCTTTCATACTAAACTACCCACACACATGTTAAGCCTCATTGTTAAAAGTAAATATCCCGAACACGTGTACAATCAAAGACAGACATTTACAGACAATCGCGCTAAGGGATCTGCACGCATCTTGAGATTATTAAATGTCTTTACTATTATTAGATATTTTCAATTAAATGTATTCGGACAATCACGCTTGAGTGATTTGCACGCATCTTGATATTATCAAATTTCTTTATTAGCACTGTTAACTTGTCAGGGACATTGAAAAATTTAAGTGGTAATATCTACGTATATTATTAGTAAGAATGAAATAAGATATAAACTCCTAGCTGTGATGACAGTTGTGTGTTTGAATCTTCCGAGGGTAAGTTACATTTTCTTCTACATTTTATGTTGTAATTATCTGCGTTCTTCTAAGCCGTCCTCTCTGTCACAAGAACAAGATAGACGTTGTTGTTTTTCAGGCGGACTAAATTATAATTGTTATATGTGTTTCTTTCTGACGATTTTATATGTGGACAATCATTATAGGTTTGTTTTCTGGTGGCTGCAAGAAGAGCAAGAAGAGAGAGACGACAGGAAGGGACGAATAAACTAGACACATGTACTGAGTTGAATGGCCGTTTGTTTATTTTTGCCATTGTGTTTTGGGTTATTCACCCTGGACTATGTCGCTTAAAGTTTTCTTTTGCAACAGCAAAATGTGAATTTGTTGTTAGTTAGTAACAATGTCGAGATAAACCCTGGACCGACAATGGACGAACAGTTTGCACAACCGTCTGACAATATCAATGCAAAGTTTACTACTTTAACATCAGACGTGGATCAATTGTTCGTGACATTGAGAGGAGTCAAGACAACGATGGCTGAAGTGAAAGAAAGTCTCAATGAGTTGAACAAACGAATGACTGACAGTGAAAATAAGCGATATGTAATGCAGCTTGACATCAAAAGGAATTCTGATTCTGTTAATGTTCTAGTCCGTCATTTCGAAGAATTTAACGGGAAAATCGAACAACAGGAACAGAACAGCCGTAGGGAGAATATTATTATTTATGGAATGGAAGAAGAATAGAATGACAGGAACGAGACGGAAAGTGGTTGGTTTGCTCAATACAACAGTAAAGGAAAAGAGATGGACATATAGAGATATTCTTAGAGCACATAGGCTGTGTCGCCCAATTAGTCGGAAAACCCGCCCAGTTATAGTTAAATTTAAAATTTCACCAGGTTATGAACAAACTTTCTGTTCTCAAAGCGACAAATGAGCTTAAGCGTTCGCAAATTGGCGTGTCGAACGATCACACTGTTGATCAGAGAGAGGATCTTGCAAAGATTAGAAGAGAAGGACAGCGAGGTGTTTATAGAAACGGAAAACTACACGTCGATCCACCGATGGAAAAGAATGGAGAACCAGCTGCTGGTGCTGCTAGTGAAATCATTCCGTCCATTCGTCCATTAACCAGAGCAAGTTATCGACGTTTTGATGAAAGAAGAGGAGTTAAAAAAGATAGAGGAGGTAATGGATACAGAGGAGGTGGAGGAGGTAGAGAAGGTAGAGAAGGTAGAAAAGGTAAATAGGACAGTCCGGGTTTCTTCACAAAAGTTTATGTTCTTAGCTTTTATAAAGATGGCATTTTGTCTAAAACTAGTGATGTATCTTTTCTAGATTTGGAAATACGTGTGATATTGCTTGTTTTCAGGAGTTTTTTTGCCATAAAATCTATTACCAATTAATGTATTTCAGTCATTTAGAAAGTATTTTTCTACTGCATTTAAGCTTACAGGTGCTGGTCGCTGTTCTGGGGGTGTCATTGTATAAGTAACAATGCCATTGCTAACTTTGTTACAGAAATTAGAAATGATGTTGATAATGTAATTGTTTTAAAACTCAGAAAGACAAAAGATATGATTTTTTTGCTCTGTTAATGTGCCTCCATACAACTCGCCTTATATGCCCAGCTCACTACAAATAACGGGATACAGATTTTTAGAACAATTCATTATTGACTTAAGAAGTATTTATGGCAATTGCAGTTTTAAAGTTTGTGGTGATCTTAACTCACGTACTGCATGTATTCAACCAGTTTATGAATACACTGATGTTGATAGATATTTTAAAAACGATATTTCCTTTTCTCACTCTCGTATGAAGGAGTTACTCGACGTGAATAGACGCCAGTGGATGATATTGTACATGTTTTAGTAGAAGTATCATTGAACTCTGTGCTGGACTTTTTATTGTCATGAATGGGGCATGTTATGGTGACATGAATGACACTTTTACGTTTTTGTCTCCTAACGGAAGCAGCATTGTTGACTATTGTCTAGTATATGATGATTTTTTAACAAGGGTTGTTGCATGGGTTAGAGTTCACAAAGAAATGAGGGTTCTCCAGGTGTTGCGGTCCTGGACTTTCAAATGTTCTTATATAACTTCGCGCCACGGTTTTGGGGGTGGACTGAGCTATATTCTGCTCACAACCCGCATTCAGCATGAACTGAATATTTAATCAACATTTCTTGTATGTAAATGCTTCCATGTTAAAACCATTCCTTTGTAGTAATGACACAGGAAAATAAAGGACACTTTCTATGTTTGTTTAGATCATGTTTTATTACTTATCTGTTGGAACGTAATCTCATATACAATACCTTGATTTTCATCACACAACCCTGGGTTTTACTGTTATTCACTGTAGGTAGAGCACTGTTCGGTGCTTGCTCGATCAAAAAATGTTTGTAGTTTGAGGCGACTGTAGGGTCATCTTGTAGGGCCATCTTTCCCCCTCATTTTTATTATTATTGCTCGTGTGATTGGATAAAATTGTTCACGGATGTAACTTTTAACCTTTTACACTCACTGACAAAACAACACATTAACTACATATATTCTTCTCAGTTATCATATGCCGTTACAGTAGTTGCCAGCGCTTCCCGCCGCGATAGCATAAATTGCTCCGGCGGGACGGTCACGCGTCGAGCATGACTTTTAAAGAGCAATTAACTCGAGCCTGTGCCTCTCATATAGTCTCTCTGACCGTACCTATATAACAGAGTATTAGCTCCCAAAATATCCTTAGCAGGTACATACACAATACTTTAACTTATTTAAATTTCGTACTTTTTCAGAGCAAGATGGCGTTTCTAAAAATATCTGTGATGTCACTATTTGACGTATCTCATGGTAAGTAAACAAAGTATACCAATCTTTACCAATCTTTACCAATCTTTATAACACTTACTTACACTTCTGGATCGTGAAGTCTAATACTAGGGGGGAAATGAGGGGTTTCTCTGACCCCGCCCTCCCCCCCAGGACTCAACTGAACTTGAACTTTCTGGATCCTTAGGTTATATAAATACAAAATGTTTCCTTCGCCAAAATCAACCTGAGTGGACAGACCACTAGGGCTGATAAATTGTCAAATGACCAACATGCTCAGAATGAATGGAGACTGGTTACAAATGAAAGATGTTGCCGAGACGATTACAAATATGTATTTGGCTCTTATGACCATTAGTTCCATGGTTATAAGGTCAAGCGTGACCGTGACGTCATCGGGTCACTATCTCACTATTATGGTTCAAAATTCAAATTGTCGTATCTTAATATTCAGTATCTCTAGGTCTTTGCTTTGACACGTATAAATCAGATCAATATGCAATGAAATTGTGGTGAATTTTGTATATCATGCCCGGTAGGTTCTTCCAAGAATATGTCAAAAGAAAAGGTACAGTAAGTACAATTGCACTAAATGGGATAATAGGATCAGGTCCTAAATACAGTTCGAAAAGTACAGATATCATGTTTATACCAACTAGACACAATTTTGTTGATAATTCATCAGTTTATAGCAAAAGGGAAGTTAAACTGCATGGATTTGATGTTTATCTGTTTTCATTGTTATCTCCCCTTAAAAATGTAACTAGTGTGTGAGAGTTAAAATGTTTGTTTAGTTTTGTTCCAACAGACTATTGGAATCTAGAAGATAAACATTGTAGAAATTATCTGGTTTTCTCCTAAGTAGTTTGAGCAGAGAAGAATCCTGAATGTATGCTTAATATGAATGCCAATTTAATTAGGACTGATTGAATGTTGGTAAAAAAGAAATATTATTTCAAAAAAGGGAGGAGAATGAAGAACAATCTTTTCCTAGTCACATTAGGGCAGAGTGGCTACCTGCTTTCCAAACTCAATTTCATGTGCATTTTTCAAGGGTTAAAAAACCATGATTACAAGGGCGTAGCGTCATATCAATCAAAAGAAGCAATTTTCTCGGGGTCGACGGATTAAAAACTTAAAAGGGGGGGGGGAGGTCAGCAAAAGATTACGGAGGGTGAATTTAATTTAATGAACATAAGTAAATTTAAGCAAACGATGACGGGGGCCGGTAGTTTTTGGCAACATTATCTGTGAATGGTCCCTTGTTGCAGTTGAATCAATACAATACATAATTTGACAATTTATAATAGCTGAGTTTCTAAACAAAGGTATACCACAATCATTGACATCACCTACAAAATCAGATATTATAATTTTGATAGAAATAATACAATTAAAAAATCAAAGACATATATTGTAATATAACATATCATATACATATGAAAGAGCTGAAAGTGAGTAATCTAACTTCTGATTATAGTAATCTGATTCATGTGTTTGTTGAATGATTGATTGATTGATTGATTGATTGATTGATTGTTACGTCCCTTGGTCTCGGAGTTTCTAGCGAAATATTCTTTGTTTCCTAGTATTTCGATATAAGTGACTTTACGTGTACTTCATATTTTGTATATTAAATAGATAGGCAAGTTATATCCTGATTTTCCACATTCTTCATTTAACCTGCTACTCTTTCATTTCAGAAAAAATGGCCTCAATCAGAACATCGTCGATGCTTGGGACACTGGTTATCCTGTTGTGTAAGTACACCTTTCTCACATATATTTTACATACACACTAAGAAAGTAAATTCCTATTATTTTATGAATTTCGCAACTTTAGTTTACATTTAGCAACAAACCGCATTCAAAAATACATAACTTAACGATTGATGCGTCGTAACTTGGCAACGATTGTGAGTAGAGGGGGGGGGGGGAGCGTTGCGACTTAATGTTACCGTTGACAACGACCCCGTAGTTTTTTTGATAGTTTTTAATTTATATTTTTTTCAAATCAAATTATTGATTTGATGTCTACACACAACCAAAAATGCTGATTTTTATAAGCATATATATTAATATCATTTCTTCCACCTGACCTCATTAGGTCATCACGTCGTTAGAACTAATCATTTTCACGAATGTTTCTTAAACATCGTTACCTTGAAGTGAACAAGTTTTTTAAAATGTGTCCACAAATTACTATTTCCCTATGGAAGCTTCTTAATCTTCTTCTTCTTCTTCTACTTCTTCTTCTTCATCATCTTCTGTTGAGCTAATTTATAAAGGCAGTCAGGTAACACCGACGTGACAAAGTCACTAGTGTTATAAAAAAATGCAAAGCGAGTTAAACAGCCTTAGAAAATCCAAATATAATTCATTTTGTAGACCACAAATGTTCTTTATCATGGTGACCTAATCTTATTTTATTTTCAGCTTTGACATGTACCCTAGTCAATGCACAAATTGTGCTTGAACCAAACACAGGCCAGTCTGTGAAGATGTGTACTGGAAAAGGTGTCGGTGAATATGTTCCATTTCCGGGTAATTGTACGAAGGTATTCCACTGCGCTTATGGAAGTGGCACTTTGTATTACTGCTCAGGTGGATGGAATCAACAAACTAAAGTTTGTAGCCAGGCGGCGACTGTGTCTGATCCTGGCAACTGTTTCGGTAGGTTATATTTTCTTTGTTGGCAGTTGTTCATGATTGCGGCTTTCCACCGTCGATACTTAATGATAATAGAAAAAAGGAGTACTCGTAGATAGTACAACCACGCACATCAGACAAAGAGAACAAAGACCATATAGCAACAAACTCAAGGCCCATAACTCTGTCAAAAAGTTGAGAACGTTATTCTAAGAAGGTTCCTAGATCTTTGACGATTGGACCACAGCGTGTTTGCAAAAAAATAATGATGAAGAACAATAGAAAAAAATGTGTAACAACGTGGGTCTCGAACGCGCGACTCCGAGATTAAGAGCCCGTGCTCTCCTGACTCACAGCTCAACGCAGGACGGGAAAATTCAACGACGACGGCTCAATTTTTAATCTTCAATAACGCAAAGAATTAGGCTTTAATTCAAAAAAATAAATAATGCTTCATGATCCGCATCACATAAAACTATCACCTGTCGATCTAAAACTTCCTAGGCAAAATGTGTATAGACTACCGTTTTTAACTTTCCTAGCTCCATTATAATAGGTATATCAAGATTGTGAGTTGCACTTCCAATTTTTTTTTATAATCAAACAAATAACGACGAAGCCGTTAATACACACTAATTCTGCTAATCAGTAAGTCTTAATTATCGAATTGGACAGACTATCGATTGAATGTATATAGTAGAAAATGTCAAACGTCTGGGTTAAGATTTTCATGTCCTGATTAATGAATTTTGGAAAGTCACGACTAAGCTATATTAATGTAAACATTTTTTTCTTGTGCAGTCCAAGCTCCAGCTCATCCTATTCTTGGAAAAAACAATGCAGGTAAATGTATATACAAACTTATAATATTCATACAAACGAGCATCAACACGAAGTTTAAGAAATATTCAAACGTGAGGTTTCTAGATTTATTATATTATTTTTTATTCAAACATAAGGTTTCTGTTACAAAATATAATGTAACCTCTTTTTTACATGCAAGCTAGCTTTTGCATTTAGCTTGGAGTAAATGTACGGTTGTAAATTCTCTGCCCTGTGGAAAACGGGTTCCTTATTTTGTAACCTTGTCTGTAAAAAGGTTATGATGTATATGTTCAAAACCTCACCGGAGAGCCACTCTGTACTTGATAATATTCGTATCATTTTTGTATATGTCGCCCTTACAGACAACAATATGAACATAGCCACAGATGAGAGTTGGTGATGTCAGTCGTTTGTTCCCCACTGATGTAGCTAGCCGCTGTTAATATGATCTGCCATCCTGATTTAGTCAATAGTTCGTTGGGAAAAATACTCTTAGGTCTGAGATCAAAATGTGTTCATAATACGGTAAAAACATTTGGTCTCGGACTGCAGCAAGTTCGGGGCTCCCTGGTTCATAGACTTAGGAAAGGTAATGGCTTTGCAAGTAAGCAGTTAAGAAACCCAGCCCTGATGTCAGTGGTTCGTTCCCCACTGATGAAGATAGCCGCCGTTAATATGATCTGCCATCCTGCAGGCTCCGTCAATTCACTGTTTGACAGCAATATCTTGCAGCCGTGAGGCAGAACTCTGAATGGCGGTGACTACTTGGACTTACTCCTTGTTGGTCCTAACTGGCACTTGTGTCATCCAGCGAGATGTTTGGGTGGGAAAGCTCGAACTAAAAAGTGGAGGGTTGGGATCAGACTATGAGCCAGACCACATATTTTAGTCTAAGTCGGAGGGTGAATGCATACAGGACTTAAACCACTGTGGTATATCAGTCACATTGGTACACCCATTGGGAACCAGGTCACAGTCAACGCACACGTGATAGTCAATTGTCGGAGCATCGTAGTCTTAAAGGTGGCTGCCGCTCATGATTTTAATTTGTGTATGGTGGCGTGAAAGCTGCTGTGGGTACCAGGACGGGCAGTAATGTCGGAACCCCCGAAACTGCAATGAGCTCTGGTGACAGCTGAGGATGACACCGGAATATAGCATATGATGCACGATCCTGGACCACCACATCTTGTGTTAGAAAGTTCCAGTTCGCTTATGGTAACCTAATTTTATATAACAAGAAAGCTGCCTATGCACAGATAACAGTTTATTCAGTTCGTTTTTCTTTTGAAAAAGTATCATTGCACGTTCAAGTAGAAATACGTTCTCATAGAGTATTGTTCAAGTACAAAATGTACAACTAGATTGGTCACTCTAGTTGGTTTGTTTGCATCGTTCGCCCGCTTTCAACTCGGACGGAATCAATTTGGTCAAAAACAAGCCAAGGGGACTGATTTTGCGTTAGCCGACTGCTTTACACTCTCATGTTTTTACATTGTGGTGCGTCTCTTCACCCAGAGGGTGGCGGCTATCCGACTTCACAAGGTACTGTATATATTTAGACTACCAGACTTACAGGTGAGTCACTCTAGAAAACAGAAGAACATTTCGTTTCGTTAAAGAAGTTGACCATTTGGAATTAATTTGAAATAAAATCTATTCATTACACTTTTTATTACTTTTTCCCTTATTCTACGTGTCCGTGAAATCCATTAAAATCTTTCTAAGCTTTTATTATTCTTATAAATACTTGGCTGAACATGTTTGGGGTCGATTATTCAGAACTTCTTGCCAACGAAAATTGCATGGGTTAATATCTGTTGCCAGCCCAATATGTATACTCTATCTACATCCGTTTTTTAGCTGTATGGATAGATCGTCTTTAAATTTGGTAAGGAGTCACTGTACTTTAACCTTGACAGATAAGTATTTTCAAAACGATTGCCGTTGCTGTCCTTTTTGTTTTGTCCATGCAACTTAACATGAAATGAAATGTAAATGTTTAATGTTACAGGTGGTGAACTCTGCACACAAAAGATAGATTTGCTTGTGATGATGGACATTGTTGAAATGAAAGCAGAAGATTTCACCAAAACCAAAACGTTTATTGAGAACGTCCTTAGACGGTTCAAAATTGGAAAAGATGATACTAGATTGTCATTGCTTCTATATGGTGGTCATCCTTATCAGTGGGTTTGCTTTAATGGTGCACAGGATATAGATCAACTCTTCGCGCACAAATGTGAGGGATGTGATGACAAAAATAGAAATCTAAAGCAAGCCCTTGAATACGCAAAAACATCTACACTGAATAAAGATTGTGGATGGAGGGGTGTGGATGCCAAAACGGTTGTTTTGATCTTTGTGGCCGGACCAGGAATGGATGGTGATGTGAAAGCAGCTGCAGATGCTATTAAGGCCATACCAAAGTCGAGAATCATCGCTATTGGTGTCGGCTCCGCAGTTAATGCAGTGGAACTCGACAAAATTGGCAATACCGTCTTCATGATAAAAAACACCACCAGTCTTGATCCAATGATTGATAACACCATGGGTCTTGTCTGTAAGTTTCTTTACTTCTATATTATCTTGTGTTATGTAACTTAGACTGTTAATGATACCCCAAAACACAATATCGTGCATGGAATGGTTTCAACACATGAAACATGCACCTTATAAAACTTATATGACATAACTTATATGTACCTTTGTCTGTTCTGTGTCGGTTCTGTGCCATATCTGTCCTCAGATCCTCCATTATTCACAGTTGTAGACTGACATGGTACATTTCAGGAGTTTATTCTCAGTTGAAGGGAAAATGTCGTTTTCATTGATATCCATCTCAATCAATTCGGCCTCGGCTGTTGCCACTCGTATTGCTATGTTTTATAACTTCTGTCATAATCTGTTACAGTTTAGCCTAAATGATTTAAATGGTTAACTTTCTCTATTGTCACAGTTTTGATGATCTAAACTATGATTTTTTCTCATTCGGTTTTGATATGTAATTGTTTGTTAGTTTTTCATTCATGTCTATTTGATCAAGCTTATAAAGAATTAGCAACTTTATTGTAAATAATGATATTTTTTTTAATTGCGCTTTATAAAGTTGGACAAAAAACAAAGAAAATAGATATTATGCACATTTCCTCTCTCTGATAAGGAAACTTTTATTGTCTATATCTTAATGTACTGATGTGTTTTAACAATCACAGAGTAGAACATACTATGTTCTCTATATCTTACTCTGAAGGTATTCACTAAATAAGAGAACAAAACTATGGCATTTCCTAGAATTATTCACTCATTATTATAAAACAAACTATTATATTTCATAGAATTATTCACTAAATATTATTAAACAAGCTATTCTATTTCCTAAAATTATTCACTAAATATTAAAAAACAAGCTATTCTATCGCCTAGAATTATTCACTAAATATTATAAAACAAGCTATTCTATTTCCTAGATTTATTCACTAAATATTATGAAACAAGCCATTCTATTTCCTATAATTATTCACTAAATATTATAAAACAAGCTATTCTATCGCCTAGAATTATTCACTACATTTTAATAAACAAGCTATTCTATATCCGAGATTATTCACTAAACATATTAACACAACTATGGTTTGTCCTTCAGGTACTCCACCATGTCCTGACCCTCTTGATATACTTATCATCCTTGATGCTTCTGTCAGTGTCAATGGAAACCAGTTTGAACAAGCCAAAAGATTTCTGAAACAGATAGTTGGTGGTTTCAATGTTGGTGACAACGCCGCAAGATTCGCTCTTGTGATCTATGCTCAATTACCAAGGAAAGACTTCTGTTTTACAGACCACAAAACCCAGAACGCAGTACAAGCCGCCATTAGTCGTCTTACCCGTACGAATATAGGTATATCTACTTTTAGTGCAAATGCCATCAAGTTTAGCCGTCAAAGCATTTTCACTGAAGCATGTGGGGCCAGGCCTAATTCCAGGAAGATTGTTATATTTGCAACTGACGGTAAATCTTCGGACACTAAAAGTCTGAGACAAGAAGCGCAATACCTCAAAGACAGTGTCAAGGCGGTTATGGCTATCGGCATTGGCAAGTACAACATAGAGGAGCTTGTACTAATCGCCTCGGATGCAGACATGATCTTCACTACGGAAAGCTTTGACAAACTGTCCAAAATAGAGAACTCTCTTACCAAAAAGACATGCGATAAGGCTAAAGAAGGTGAGCATAACTTTATAATTACTTACAGCAGTCGACACCGACAAAATATTATCTTAAAACGGACACTTTTTTTAGAAATATATGACGCTGTCCGTTTAACCAGGCGTTGCCAAGAATTTTATCTTATCAGACCAACCATTGATAAATATATATACAGGTTTATTAATTCAATCTGCCCAATAGGTTGTTGCGGTAACCTTTCACCACAACACTGGTTATCTAACGGTTGTTGCGGTAACCTTTCAGCACAACACTGGTTACCTAACGGTCGTTGTAGTAACTTGTCACCACAACACTGGTTACCTAACGGTTGTTGCAGTAATTTTTCACCACAACACAGGTTACCTAACGGTTGTTGCGGTAACTTGTCAGAAATGTATATCAATAAAACATAATGGTGAAAGTTGTTGTTTTAAGTTTATAAGCTGTTGAAATATTAAACCTAATTAAACATCTACAGATGTTAGCTTTTTCATGATAAGTCATTTTTTGATGATTTACGTAAAATAGTTCGTTTTATATCAACTTTTTCGATTAATATCAAAGGGATTGAGTAGTTTCTTCTCATCACACTATCATTAGATTTTTATTCTAAACTTTTAAGTCGTAAAGTTTCAACATGATCTTCACTATTTGAATTCTGTTTTATCAAATATTTAAAAAATACCCTTAGCTTCCTAATATTATAGAAATCTTTCCAGCCTCACATATATTAAAAACTTGCTTCTCAGTCGTTTGGCTTTAAAACTTTCTAAATCTCTATATCTTCCAAAATCAATCAGCCATCCCCTTGTCTCTAAATCTCAATATCTTCCAAAAATAAATCAATCATCCCCCTTGTCTCTACATCTCTATATCTTCCAAAAATCAATCAAGCATCCCCCTTGTCTCTAAATCTCTATATCTTCCAAAAATCAATCAAGCATCCCCCTTGTCTCTAAATCTCCATATCTTCCAAAAATCAATCAAGCATCCCCCTTGTCTTTTAAGCTCATCCATATCATTACATTGATTGTTTTTTTTAACAGTCTCGAGTGTTAGCCCAGGCTCTTAAACTTAGTCAAAGCGGTTCAAAATTTTCAAACTATTGTCCTTAATTCTAAATAAATAATTTATTTACCCGGAGGTTTTTATTTGTTGCGTGAGGTCACTTTTTCTACAATTATTGTATGGTCATTGCGTGTAGCCACAGGGCAGCACCTAGTGGGAAAGAGGGTGTCAATACTTTCCCAAGGTATTACCGATAATTACTTGTGGCAACGCGAGGGCTCCAACCCACTACCTCTCAAGTGAGAGTTGAGTACGCTAACCACTAGACCACCGCGGCCCCCAAATTGCAACTGTTAGTCTTTTAAACTACTTTGTGTCAGACTGGTTTAAGGCTATATCAACATGATGTTTATCTTTATAACTTGGCTGATTCATGCGGAATACGTAGGACTAAACCTAACGGGAAATTAGCTGTGGCGACAAAATGCTTCACCTGTCTAAACTCATGTTGTATTGTTAACCTGTATTTGCTTCTCTTTGGTGAAAGCAAATAACTTATTATTAAACTAATGTAGTTCATTTTTTTCATTCACCAAAACTTGTTACAATGCTAATAACAACTAGATTTATTTCGATGCTTACCAAACAGGGTTGAAAATAGATAGAAATGTCCACAATGTCTATAATTTTGTGTGGTCCGTGATCCCCTGAAGTCTTCCAAACCATCATATCTCTCGATTTTCTCTCAACGAATGAGTCTCTCGGCTAGTGGGTAACTCGGGTGACCACCCATCACCTCTAATTAACTCAGCCTCGCAACTTCATTATAGCCACTCAACGTTTTCTCTGTCCCTACATGGTTTAAGCAAATATCCTGTTAACTATTTTATTAAATGACTATTGTATTTCAATTATTTCTTTTGTGTCTCTTACAGAACCAAATCGGTGCCAAGAAAAAATCGACCTATTGCTTATCATGGATGCATCAGGCAGTATTGCAGATCACCAATTTGAACATAGCAAGGAATTTGTCGCAGAGCTGGTTTCGGAATTCAAGATTGGAACCGATAATGTCCAAGTTGCAATGGTTGTGTACCACAGGGAAGCTCATAAAGTATTTTGTTTTAGCAAATACAAGGATGGCACAGCACTCGTGCAAGCTATCAAGGATCAAAAATGTCCAGCGCCTTGCCAGTTCTGGATGACCATGACCAGTGGTGCTCTTAACTTAGGTGTAAGTGACATGTTTGTGACCGAGTGCGGTATGAGAGCAGACGCCAAGAAGGTGACCGTCATCTTAACCGATGGAGAGGCATCAGAGAAGCTGGAAGTTGTCAAACATGCTGCAGATTCTCTACGTCATATATCTCCAATTGTTTCACTGGGAATAGGCGCAGTCCTACAAAATGCTGAAGGAAAAGCAGAATTGGCGGCCATCGCTTCAAATACCACTGGACCATTTGCTAGACAGCTTTTGTTTGAGACAAAGGAGTTTGGCAATCTCCCCTTTGTTGAGAAATGGATCGCCGCCGCCGCTTGTAGAGCAGCCGAGTAAACTGAAGAAATTTGTTTTCTGGAAACATCTTTAACTCGATCTCATGTAGTCTCTTTTGATTTACCTTATTCCACGCACAAAATTATATTGTGTAGTGGTATATTTTCTTCTTGTGTGTGTGTGTCTATATGTGTGTCTGTCTGTCTGTGTTACTGTGTGTCTGTTTACACCAGAACTTGAGTAATTTTGTTTGGAGTTATGGTCCTTATTGAGTTTTTTGCAATATTTTCTTTGTTAATTTGGCAAAAACACGCTGTGGTCACATCTTAAGAGTTAAGAATTTGAAATCTTGCAAAGAGGCCCTTCTAGTGACTATCCAACACCATTTTTCAAAATTATTTGAATAATCAATTTAAAAACAGTAATTGCCTTTTTGACTTTTTTGCTATATGTCTTTGTTAATTTTTTGCGAACACGTTGTTGTCCCATCGTCAAAGATAGAAATCTGAAATGTTGCACATAAGCTTAATTCACGGGTCCCTAAATGCAGAAAACATAAAACATAATTGACAAAGTAGTTATTATTTTCAGTTTCGTAATTAAGGCCTTGAATTGTTTGCTATATGTTCTTTGTTACTTGTGTCTAATGTGCGTGGTTGTACTCTCTACGAGTACTCATTTTGTCTAGTTTAATTGTAACCAAAGCGCAATAAACAAGTTTTCCAACCTGTTCATTTTGTCTGCAGTGTTTATTTCTCTTGAGATGTTATGTCCAGCTGTGATAAGTTGTTCAACCGTGTAAGCCCCTTCCCCACTGGTATCTACTTTACCAATAATATTATCTAAGACTGGCTTTGTTTCCAATAACCAGCATCAAATTGTATTTATTACAGTTTAACAAGTGACACAAAGAAGACATACTTGAATGATGTCAATATCGTCTGAGCACACATGATACATTTATGCACACAAATAAACAGTAAATATTACACGCCTATTTTGTAGACGATATTTATTGCCCGATTTTTATATCGAATGAACTTAAGCTAATTCGGTTTTACTAACACGAATCAAGCAAAAAATATCGGATCAACATTTTCAAAGTGTTGTAAATATTTTATTTCATATCAGAGCTATTCTTAAATAAATAAATAATAAATTAATCTTCATTGAATAACGTTCCAATAAATTAAACTACACCATGCAAAAACATAGTAAAAAGATCATAGAACTTGCATGGTAATAAGCAGGGCCGTAACGTGGCCAAAAATAGTGACATGGCACCAGAACCTTTTGTAATATAAAAAGACATTTGAAACATGTGCTTAATAAAACAATGACAATAAGCATCTGGATTTGTTTATACTTTTCAATTCGGTTGATATGGTCAAATATCGTGGAATGGGTAAAAAGTCAACAACTCTCCATTCTCCAGTTATCAGTTAAGTTACACCGGTACACACACATTCCGACTTATGGCACATGATTCACCGATGGTTCACTAATGACATACTGACCTATAACTCTAATGTCACTATCACTACGTCATAGTATAAATAGGTTGACTCAAGACCTTTCATTAAACGGCTCTCAGGCACTTACAAGAGTTTACGTCATAACAAACTTCAAGAATTATTCGAAATAAATTGTTTTCTTTAATACGCTCTAGGTTATTATTAAATTTGATCATCCAAATAGACTGTATTTTTGTCATATTTAAATAATTCAAAATGTGCATATTCGTGATTTTCATAACTTAACACGGGGGAAATAAAACTGGAACAAAAGGGGGAAAAAATTCTAAAACTCGCCAGGAACGGCTTCTGAGCACCCAGTCTGGACAGCCTAAAACTAAGCACACTTGTTTAAAGGTGTTCGACTTTGATCGTTTATGCGAGCGCGCTCTCTCTCTCTAGTTAAAGGAATCGATTTAATTTAAACGTTTTCGATTATGAATTAAGTCCTGTTTCATGCTCTAACTATTTCCATTAGGTTTTAGAATTTAAGACACATAATGTTCGTGAAAATCTCTTTAAAAGATAAATCTTGTTCAGAAGAAAAAAACTGACTGGTCAGTCATGATCAGCCCAATGGCACCTTACGGCCCTGGTAATAAGTGATTGGGAATTTACCGACCACAGAGATAACAGGATTTGCACAATGAGCATAGGCCTACGGGCTCAATTT
>JAUUEB010026992.1:0-16748 GCA_032362205.1 Clione limacina
CTCAAATTGATTTTGTTTTGAATCAGTAACTGTTTTATCATTTTGAAGAAGCATTTTTATATTACACTATGATTTTTACATTGAGTGTTCCTTCATTAAATGACTTGCACACTTTTTCATCATTCTAAAGCTTTTTCATTCAAAATTTGTTCTTATATAGACGTATAAGGCCTTTAATAAAATGAACATTTTTTTCACAGTGTCGATCAATACAAATTCATCCAGTACGTGGTTGAAGTGTAAGATTACACGGAGGGGTAGGCGGTATGTAAGAAAGGTGAATATAGGGGGGGGTCCAAAACCCCTCAAAAAGGTGTAAGATGATATTTGAACGCTCCCTTAACAACTCATGCTCTGACTACTCTCAAGTTAAGAGCGGTATTCCTCATGGAAGTATCCTTGGGTCAATACTTTTTATCATTTCTATTCATGATCTTCCAGATCATACCCATAATATTTATTAGATCTTTGCAGATGACACTGACATTTTTATGTAAGGTTTAGATGGCAATTTTTTATTTATTTAGGATGACCTTTTTAAATATATGCAGTGGTCTAATTTATGGCAGTTGCACTTTGATACAGATAAATGTAGTGTACTTCCTATTGGAAAGAAATATAGACACCATTACCATACTTACTTTATTTTATGCAGTAAATTTTTAACATTTGTCCCAGGAAAATATTTGACACCTCAACGGTTTTCAATTATATTATTTACTTCAATAGACTTCCCTTTTGCAAATTGCTATGCATGTTTTGATACTGAAAAAGGGCAAACATTGTCTTTTATTTTCTTCAAGTTAATTGTATCATTTCTTAAAAGTTAGCAAAATTTGGCAACATTTAATAAGGAGACATTTAAATAAATTCTAAAAGTCGTTACAACTCAAAAGTATGAGTAAGTAAATCAAGTAAGGTTATGTTTTTGTCTGCCAAACCCCCTTCATAAGAGCCTTCACCCATACACAAAGAAGTTTGAGCTGAAAATGTACATAATTTTAAAATATTTAAAGAACAACAGGGCTTGAAGTGACTATCTCAAACCTCACTTTTTGTTAGGCAAAAAAAAGGTCTGTTTCCACCAACATGGTCCAACAAAAAAGGGTAGGTAGGTAGGGATTGAATTTTTTTTTTTTTAATTTTTTTTACTCGCGATGAACAAGTCTTACAAACATCAACAAAATCCAACTGAATGCCAAAAAATGTGATGCTTGCTGGACTCAAGGAGACCAGACAGACTGTACTTCCACTTTACAGTGATGATCAGTTCAGAATAGCATCTCCTAAAAAAATTTAAAAATCGAAAAACTCTGGTAGGGTTGGGAGGGTAGCGGTAGGGTTGGTCGGGTTAGTGGAAACAGACCTATTTTTTTTGGCCTTAACAAGATTGTTTATAAACATCAATATTTTGATTGGCTTTTATGCACATGGTGTTATGGTTGTGACAAAAATAGGTATTTAGTTTAATCATTCAAGAAGGCTAAAATTCATCTCTCTTTTCCTCCTAAGTTCTTCTTATGTACTATAATAATAGAGGGGGGGGGCGATTGTTCGAGTCACTAGACGATGTGTATATATCCAATTACCGTTTCGACTTTTATTGACCTATGGCTATGACATTGTCGACGGCTATTTATCACAACTATTAATATAGTGTATCGGATACTTAATACCAAACCCGACAAAACGTTTATGGAAAAAATAAAAAAAACTGCTCGTTTAAATCTTGTGGCTAATGCTTCAGTTTCACGCTTTTGTTTGTTGAACCGAACATAACGAAAAATGATCAGAACCATACCAGACGTGCTTCAGAGAATAACTTCAACTTTTTTTTCAACACACCGTGTGTTTCTATTCTACTAAGCTTAATCTTTATATAACCTTGAATATTCTTGTTTAAGAATACATTGACTTGAGTTTGTATTCGTATGTACCACAAAAGATTGTGTGACACTTGACGAAATCCCCAATAATAATGAGATAGCAAGTTCAATTGAAGACTCACACAACATAATCCCCTGACGTTTGAAAAACATTTCCGTTTTAACATAATGTGGCCACTCTATCGGCTTAAAAACAGGTAGTTATGACTTCACAAGATGTGCAAAAGCATAATATTGATTGGCAGCTACTCTTAACGAAAAACGAGTTTAGTTTTTTTCCAGATGGAAGTAAAGCCCGTATATTATAATGATATGTTGTTTAACAAATCTGCTAAATGAAACTATTGCCACAGAACGGATTTTCGTGTTATGAAGAGAGTACTGCTATACCTTGTAAATGTATGTTGACTACCACCCACTGATTTTTCTTAGACACGCGAATCAAATAATTTTACAGGAATCAATGCGGCTTTTTAACTTACTCAATACAAGATAAAAGTTAATTTGAGAACTTGTTATCTCACATGTCAAAGATCAATGTGACGAATAATATGTTTTGATGTAATTTGCCAGTTGATAATCATTAGTTCACTTTGGAGAAGTATCCGGCTATACGATACTCTGTTATTAAAACTACTTAATCCGATTATACATAATCTCATAGAAATACCCAACCAATATGTATTGAACCGTTTGCTCAAATACTTCAATGAATAAGCAATGACAAAAATTATGGAATATCGAGTTGGCTTTTCAATAAAAAAGCATTTCGCTAGGTGTTTTCTTACCACTTACATATGTTAGCTGAATACTCAAGAGATAATTGTCAAATATACCACAATCTATGCTCCAACACTGGCAGTGTAACAATAAGTAAAAGACGAGCTATATTATAAACTGAGCAGTAATTTAGTCAAGATACTTGTAAGAGATCAGACCACAACTATTGGACAACAAGCATTGGGAAACTTAGTGAACGAAAGTTTAATGCAATTGGCCAGGAAGTGTTAGAAAGCATTTTTCATCAACACTTTAACAAAAAGTCTTCTGAGGACTTAACGCACGGGCAACTGAATATACATTGTTGTAACAAGGACACCATTCTTTAGAACCTATGGTTCAATATATGGTATTGTTTCAACCCACGTGGGCAGGTGTTGGTTGTCTGATTGAAGCAGCTGTATGCAAAACAACTGTTACTTTCTCATATAAAGAGGTACTCAACTATACAGTAAGCACGGCAAAAAGATGTACAATGGACATACTCCAGATCTTAAATGGAAACATAACTGAACAAAAACAAGCCTATATGGATATATCTGAGACAGAAAGATTTCGTTTTTGAAGCAAGCATCAAACGGGAGATCATAAAAGAATGCCAAAAGTGTATGCCAAGAGACAAAAAGTGTGACGTTTCCTTAGTAGAAAAAAAAAAACATCATGAAGAACAATGAATCTGACCGTCTGTTAACGAAGAGCAATATAAGCTCTGCCCTGGAAAACCATGAACACGAAACGGTTGTCATGACAAACTAGACAGAGCAGCAACGAGCAAATCATAAGACGGGATATAGAACCAGACCAAAACAACAGCTGACGATGAAGACATAACTTTCCCGAAGAAATGTCTTAATGACGGACACAGAAACAAATGTTTCAAGACTTAATACAATCGTACCCAATGTTCCATTTCCGTAGAAATGCGATATACCAATAGGACATAGAATAAGAGTATTTCAGGACTAGCTGGAAATTGTCATATGAATGTTTGAATTGTATTTCACCAGTGTAGTAATCAAATCTAAATGAAAAATGATTACCAACAAGATTTTTGAGATCACGTAGTGCAAATCAGATATGTAAACGAATAGGTATCTACATACAAGACACTGGGTCATATATATTTCACTATTAGTGGTACACTTGATTATAATTATAAGTATCACTACGAGAAAAATGCGCATTTTTACGAAATCACGCTTGAGTACAAAGCATTCTGTTATTCAAAGTTCTTCCACCAGTAATTAAATATGCTCTTGTTATTCCTCTTTTGAAATTCAGCACCAATTATTTCCAAATACTAAAACTCGCATCTTTAAAATCATTTTTACGACACATTCAAATCTGCGTTTAAAGCAACGTTCGGCACTGTAACAGCTCTTTTAAATGTTGTATTTGACATTTTGAAAAGTATCTACAGTTGAAAAATCTCCATTTATTTTAGTATATTTTTGTATCTGCTTTTGGTACCACCAATTATGCCATTCGCCAGAAACGTCTTAACATCACTCTTGGAATCATTAGCATTGCTTGAAATATATGGCTTCTGATCTCATTGACCGAGACCAGAAAATAAAAATCAATGATTGGGTTTTCTGGTCCACTTGTCTCAAATATAGTGTCCACCAGAGTCAATGGCACAGTTATGTGTTTTGTGTATGTATAATACTTATATCAGCTCATATTATTGTGACTGTCATGCTTGCAACACTCTGCTCTACATGTTATTTCCAGTATATAATCTTGAGTTAGTCTAGATTCATGTGAAAACCGCGTTTTTGTAACAAAAGTTGTGCATGGCCAAGATACCAACTTGTTGAACTTGTTCACCTTTGTACAGTTCAGACCACTGGACTCCAAGAGACAAAGCCTGACTTTTTTAGAGGAGAGAGAAGTAGCTAAAGATGTGTCCCGCCGGCAAAGATCCCGATTCCGCAGACAAGTTAGATAAGTAGGAAAAGTAAGAACATTGTTTAAGCCATCTACTAATGAGTACACTTTGAAAAGACTGGCTGATGCTTTTTATCAAATCATAGTATCATCCTCATGACGAACTTGAGTACATGAACAAGTACATTCTGATTTTCCTAAAAACGTTCTGTGAATTTCCTATTAGTCGTTTGTCTATGGAATTGAATGACAATAAATGTAATGTGATGGGAAGAAAATTATACGAATAAATCAGTTCATGTTATTATTATTTATTCATTTATCTAAGACTGAGTCTAAACGCTGGTGTCTGGAACATTCAGTCCAGCCTAGCTTAAGCTTAGTGAATAGTTTGATTGTTTGTGTTATTTAATATTGCAGTTTTTGTATCTGATATTCCGTCTATGTTCTCTTTAATGTTATCTGTTCGGATGAATACATACATTTGATCAACTCAATTCATTTAAGAGTGGGTTTCTTTTTATCAAAGCAAATTTAATTGTGACACCCCTCTTCAAAATTGCTATAAGCTTCAAATTGTAAATCCGTTTTTTAAATTGTCCTTTTACATCTAGACACTCTCATTAAATATCTTTAAAAGTACGAAGTAATGTCGATGCAAAATGATTTAGTTATGACCTTCTATAATAGAAACAAGCCTTTGAGAAAAATGCCTTCCAACTTCTGAGAACAAAAGATTTCCATTTTAGCTGCTATATCAACAGGTGTAATTTAAACAAAACAATTTCAAAAGGGCCCTTGGGTTTGGAACCGTAATTGTAGACCAAAAAGCTGATCTTGAGTACTATAAGCAACCTGGATCATCCTAACACAAAAAGCGGGGGCCCAGGAGCATGTATCACATGCTATATCCCAGTGTCATCCTCAGCTGTCACCAGCTCTTGCACCACAGCAGCTTCCACTCAAAATAAAAAAAATCATCAGCAGAACCGCCTTTAAAGCTAAGATGTCCGGCAAATGATTATAAACTTGTCCGTGACCATTGTCCCCATAAATGCAGAGCCCATTGGCAAAAGACCACTGCTAAGACTGGTTGGCGGGAGCAATGAGCCATTTGGCTGATACACCGCTGAATCCCTGTTGCATTCAGTCTCGATTTACGAGCTAAGCTGCAGTGCAACTCAAACTCGCAACCATCCACTTTCGATGTAGAGCTTGTCCATCTAAACCTCTCGCTGGATGACACAAGTTCTACCACCAGTCAGACCCCTGCCTCTCGGCTGCAAGACACTACTGTCAAACAGCCGTGAGGTCTACCATCCAACAAGGCATACCCTGTAGCCTGCGGACCCTGCATGATGGCATATCCTATGAACAGCGACTATCTGCTACAGTGTGGAGCTAACCACTGACATCCAACTATTATCCAACACTCCAAAACTCTTCCTCATTCTAAGTCCACTATTTAAAGATTTTGTTGTCTGTCACGTTTCTGTTTGA
The DNA here is from genome assembly GCA_032362205.1 of Clione limacina. Classification (NCBI taxonomy): domain Eukaryota; kingdom Metazoa; phylum Mollusca; class Gastropoda; order Pteropoda; family Clionidae; genus Clione; species Clione limacina. The sequence continues at coordinate 6,057 of JAUUEB010026992.1, forward strand.
TATCTGATATTGAGGTTTTACCATCATGTTAGTTTTTAATTTTAGGGGTGATAGTAAATAGTTGAGTGTTTCTTTTGTTTTTAGCAGCTGGAGTCCTTAGCAATTTTCATTTTACAAAAACTGGTTTGCTGCAAGCCATGTCATTGGTATTCTTCTCTTAATTCTCACAATATCAAGAAGCTTATTGTTGGATGGGTCGGGTGTGAGTTATAATTTAGTTTGTTTGTGTTGTCGGCTCCTAAAGTATTTCTTGATTTCAGATTTTTTTAAATGTTAGTTATCATCTCCTCCATGTAAGGAATATGCTTCAAAAAGATGGATGTTTATCCTCGCAAATGTATGATTCTTCTCAATCAATCCAAGATAAGATATATGTCAAGTACGTTCCTATGTACTGTCATGTTGACTTTATGTGTAAATTGTCTTTATAAATGTGGTGCTTAAATCATCTTGCTAATCGACCTACCTCCTTTCTCAACAGGTTAAGGGTTATTCTTTCTGTTCTTATCTACCAGATTGTTGAGAAGTTCTCTTGCCCTTTTAAAATTGTTTCTTAAATCAATGTTTCTATTTACAAATCTGTGTGAGATATATTACGTCCGTTGTACATTTGTTGTTCAGTGATTTCTTTTCTCATACCTTGATTTTTCTCTAGCTTATTTTGAATTTGCCTCATCTTATTAATAGAACATCAAGAGTGTCAGTTTCAGTACTACTTGCCTTTGGTATTGCTTCTTGGATACGAATAGCATTGCTTTTGTCATTTTTCAATTCATTGATTACACATTGCTGTGCATGTTGATCTGCTTTAACCTATAAAAAGGTTTTGTTTGCTGTCTTGTGTCAAACATTGCTTTAGAAATGTGTGTCTTGTTTGTTTATCATTAACGTGATCTGTTAATTTGGACTAGTATTCTTTTATTGCTCCTAACATTGCTGTCCATAACCTTGATAGTCTGAAGTTATAGTGAGGTGCTTTCACACCTTATTGTGGGGTTTCGACAGTATTTCCCATTTTAGAGGTCGTCATGGTTAGGACCAGCAAAGCTGGACTCTTTAGCCCGAGCGTTTTGGAGACAAGAAGTCGGCTGGCAAATGATCATCTCCCTACTCGACCCTATAGTCGCTGCGGCGCTTCTATCCTGAATTATTTCTTTATCTTGTCTTTACCTTGCTGTATCTTCCTTCAAAGTTAATTTTCTTCTTTTTTGCTGCCTGCCTCAGCTATTTTGTGCACCGTTTGAAATATTTTCGTTTGTTTTTAATCGTTTGTTTCTCTGTTTTTGGGTTTCTATTATTGGGTATTCCTAGCCCTTAGTGCCATTGCTTCTTCTGCTATAAGTCCCAATTAGACCAGTAGGGTCTTGTAGGTATTGATTTGCTGCCGATCGTGTGTATTATACGGTTATATCAAGTAAAAAATAAGTATTTGCAGTTTAGTATACGTTGGAGTCTTTTTCCTATTTTTCAATTGTAGGCATAAAAATAACAAAGAGACGCCGTGTACCGTCCATGTAATCTTTGGTCATTCCCATTAACTTTCCGTATCTATATATTAAAGGCACTGTGAACTGTTAGTGTACTCTTTCGGAATTTCCTTTGTTTCCACGAAATTAGAACATATTGACACTTGTACGTATTTTTATTCTAACGGACTCTGTGTACCGCCCGTGTATTTTTTGGGCGTGACTTTAATTATTATACTTAAGTTGACTGTTATAAGCGAGAAAGTACCTCACCATGGTCACGGCGGGGCAGATCGTATGTCTGAAATTATTTTAAAAGATTTTGACCCTGTTAGACCGTAAAGGTAATGAGTTCTTATTATAGTGTGATGTGAAAAGTTGACTATTCGAACTGGGTCTTTTATTGCTTTAACACCGTTTCATTAGAACAACAATTATATCTCTCCACCATGTGGACCTACGATAAGCGATGTGAAGTCAAGTTCTATATTGCGAGGCTAGCACTCCGTTTAAACTACCTTGGATACTGTTGCAATTGAGATGGAATATCTGTTGGAAGCTTTATGCAGGAGTTGTTTAGCTGCTGCTTGGCCGTGTGTTGGCCGTTCTTCGTGCGGACATGTAGTCGAATGATTGAGTCGATTTCTTTGTTTATCGGGTGTAGTTTACAACACGTAAATCCTGATGGATGGTCGTCGTTTCTTTATCTGACACAATAGCAGCTAAGACTGAAGTCTGGCAAATGGTTGCGATAATGTATTTTATAAACACCTGTCTTCTGTTACTATCTCACTATGTCACCCTATCTAGAGGTAACAGATAAGTTGTTAGAAACTGGAATCGTTAATAAAAGAAAACTTTGACCAGTATTGCTCGTTAAAGATAATCTTTTGATAACCTAAGAACCCGTGTTCTTCGTTCTAGCAGCGCTGAGTCAGATGGTATCGTATGGGTGTGCATAATGGCATGCGTTTAGCGCACATGCCGTAGACATCGGAGGATTTTTACGTTCCCTCAAATATGTGCCAACTCAGATAGTGAGTTTGATTCCACTTTTGTTCTCACTATCATTGTCTCGGTAAAACCCGATAGCCCCAGATTTGGCATAAAACTTCCGTATATGGTGACAGAAAGATTGTTTTTATTTGATTCATCCCCCCACTTGAAGATAATAAATCTAAGAACATGTTCAACAGAAGGATCTTATAAAAAAACTACTTTTGTTTGAACCATTAACTGGTTTTTCCCCTTTCAAAATTATCACGCCTAGAATTCAGCCACCACCGCAATGTCATATAAGTGCGCGTTTGGACAGATAGTGTTGAGCAGAAATTGTGTGTCTTAAGCAACTCCTTTGATCACATTTGCATACTTTTGAATATTAATGAAAAATTTTAATATTATCAAAATTGTCCAAATATATTATCATTCCATTGGACATCCTAACAAAGTTTTTATTTTTTGAAAATGTCAATGATACCACTATCATAGGGTATAAAAGTGAAAAAAATAAATGATGTTGAAAAATATGATTGTTACAACACATCGAAAATGTATCACTTGCTTCCAAACAAAATTATCAAATTAATTAAAAAAGTATGTTTAGTAAAGAGCTATAAAATATTAATATTACATTTCCTTATAGTTTCAAATGCTCTTTTTAATGAATATATTTTCAGACAACAAAGTGTCTCAAAATTAAACTTTTATTATTTTGTTTGAAGATAAAAAAACATCTTTGCATTTTCTAGTAGAAATATTGCGGCTTCGTTTGATACACAATTTGTACAACACTGACATCTGTTCATTTTTTAATAACCATAAATGCAACACTTCAGGAATATAACAAAATCTGACAATTGAAAAGAAACTAACTAAACTCAAAACGCTTATAACATCATACACAATGGAAAAGGAAAATCAAAACATGCTAAAATTGTAAATGAATACATTATACCTAAAGCAACAACGCGATATGAAAGACACTTTTAAACAAAATTGATGCATATCCCAATCACCGCCCCTATTTGCTCCGCAATCTCAAACCGCCTTTGAATCTTGCATTTAACTGTATTTTGATTTTTTAACAACCACGTAGCATACACCTGTTCAATAATAAATCCCCAGGAGAAAAGTCTTAGCATTGAGATATGTTTATAAAGTTTGCCTTGGAATGAATGCATCACTATCGATCAATACAAGCACAAGTTGAAGGGAGTATCATTTTGACGAAATCCTAAAAATGTCAAGGTTTTTTACTTAATTTATGGTGGGTTCATGAAAAAGAAATGCAAAATTACCAAACATTTGTTAACCAACACCACACGTTACTTGTTGGACCGTTTACTTTGAAATTCAAGTCCGCTTTGCTATCCAAAAATGGGACGTGACATCTTCTGAGAAGCATTTGCGGTTGCGAAAATCGCTGTTATACACGAGAGTCGTCAGAATAACTGCAAGAAGGCATAAGACTGCTGGACCTGAAAAACCCAGCCTTTTTCATCGGTGAACGTTTTAATAACCACTATGCTAACGGTAGGTCGTAAAACCAGTAGTGCCCTGGTGGTATTACGAATTGTCGAACGGGAAGTGTTCGCAAAAAAAGGTGGGTTGAAGTTTTTAGTAACATATAAGTCCTTAAACTGATTTAATTGAATAAGTAAAGATATACTCAGATATAACACACAACCGTAAGAATTCCAAAGGTCTGCTAAAAACTGGTAACAGATATATGTCTTAAATTTGTCTATGAGCAAACTTTAAATCGGGAACTAACAACATTAACCCTGTATAATTATAAATGTATATTGATTATTGCACATATTTTTGCTGACTTTTGGTGGGGTCAAAATGCACTAAATTTCATAATGTAATGGACTACACTACTGTATGTGCCAATATTTTTGTGCAAACCTTTTGTTTTAAAAATAAAATCCAAAAGAGGGTCAAATGAACGAAAGACATTTTGATCCTGAAATATTAAATCTCCACTGCACTTTGTGTTTTTTTGCTTCTGTAAAAAACGTCAAATAGTTCAACTAACTTGTGTTTTATGCATCGGACATTTTTTGTATGGTAATTTAAATTTGTATAACTGCCAAAGCTGCATTTGCATTTCTAAGTGTCAAAAAAAGAACATAAATAAATGTAGTTGACATCATGTCAATACATACGCATCTCATACTGTATTTATATTATGTTTGAAAACAATATTATGAATCGATCTTGTCATTATTACAATGCTATAATCATTTCCAATACATTAAGTTCACCGAAACATCAACTTTGCAATAATTTACATATTTGTAAGTCAAATAAGTTTTACCATATCAGAAACTTGTTTATTTTTATAATTCTTAGTTCATCATTTCATTATTAATCACACAATCACTAAAGCTTTCCTTAATTTAGAAGAAAGATAAACAACAGAGAAAACTTTGATTAAATCAAGCCTTGATATTAAGATTTCAAGTTACGTCACCACATGTACTGAAAAACATCCTGTTTTTATACACCATTGCAGCAAAGTAAATTCCCAATCGTAAAAAATATAATGAAGCCGCCCACAAGAACAGAACAACTATTTGTAAAACCAATGGTCAGTCAGGGCGAAGTATGGTTCCACAACACGAGTATGTATTCGATTCTTCGATAGATTGTTTAAGATTCTAGAACTTTGCGACTCTTCCCCCAAGTAGCCGGTCTAGTCAGTTCACATCGGCTTTGCTGATCGCTGATTATCGTGGGGAACATGTTTACCGATCGATTTCATTGGCGGAATAAAAGTTGCGTTTTAGATTAATGTTTGTTTGGATGATACATGTATTATAAGACGTCTTAAGAGTTCAGCCCCACAACTTCAATGAGTATTTCTTGTAATGCACGAATATGTTCAATAATAAATGTATTCTAAATGAAAATGCTATTTCCTAAATTTGTCATTCTAACAAAATACTTGACAATTACGATAATTATCTATTTTACCTTTCGTGAAAAAAAGTTTTGTTTGAACGGAAGGATGAAAATAAGTAAATTTTTCGAAAAAAACTAATGTATAATTCAAAGCTTATCACACTTTTTAGAAAATCATGAACGTTTCCTTAAAGAAGTATTTCATCAATCGTATAAAACAATGTCATTTAAAGAGATGTCAAGTACACATACAGATTATTTTTTATATAATTGTATGGACAAAGAGTAATTTACGACCAAAAAAAAACTGCATTCCTTTAGTTATATTTGAATAACTAGCGACTTCGTCACATCGGCGTTACCCAATTTCCTCTAAAAGAATAGCTCAAGAGAAGACGAAGAAGAAGAGATAATTCATTCCCTACTGAGGTTCCAATGCAGAAGTGTTGTAAAAAAACAACATGCAAACCTCAGGCGCTTCGCGCCACAGTTCGAATAAGTTAATGAAGAAGAAATAGTCCAAATGGCAATATCTCCAAATGATTTTAATGCCTGAATGTTATTAAAAAAGGGTCTCATTAAAAAATTAAGTGTTTTTGTTATAGTCCCCGTCTCCTGTCTCCTTCTCCTGTCTCCTTCTGCTGTCTCCGTATCCAGTCTCCGTCTCCAACTCCGTCTCCAGTCTCCAGTCTCCGTCTCCTGTCGCCGTCTCCTGTCTCCCTCTCCAATCTCCGTTTGTTTCCGTCTCCTATATCCGTCTCCTATCTCCGGTCTCCCTTTCCAATCCCCGTTTGTTTCCGTCTCCTGTCTCCGTCTCCTGTCTCCGTCTCCTGTCTCCGTCTCCTGTCTCCATCTCCTGTCTCCATCTCCTGTCTCCGTCTCCTGTCTCCGTCTCCTGTCTCAGTCTCTTGTCCCCGTCTCATGTCTCCCTCCCCTGTCTCCGTCTCCTGTCTCCGTCTCATGTCTCCGTCTCATGTCCCCGTCCCCTTTCTCCGTATCTATAGATTAAGGATTTTTAGCTTATCGCTCTTCGCAGAATTCAAAAACAAATTGAGCAGTTAAAACCCGCATTACAGTTTCCAAATAGCCGGGCTCGACAATACCAAGTCGCGGTGACACTGACCTGCGATCCTGAATGAATACCCCTGAGAAAAAATGATTGAAGAACAGGATACAGTATGTCTATCAGACATCTGGTCTAAGTGCTCGGGCTCACAATCCTCCGCGCCGGTTCAGAAAATCGCCTTAAATCAGATATCATATGTCGCCAACTCTTTTCCTCTTCGTTCAAAATGAAAAACAATTTTTTTTGGTAGATCTGATTAGAGTCTATATTTCGAAAAGTCGTTTAACAGTTGTTAAATATAAAAGCAGAGAATCAAGAAAATAAACAAGCTTACGAACCACTCAACCATCGGAGTTCCAAGCAAAATTATTTTTTTGATTTTCTTTCAGTAAGATGGCGATCTTTACTAGTGAATACAGGGAAAACGAAATGAAATAATGAAATCTAAAATATTTGTATTTTCAGATACTTTTGAAAAAAACCTGTCAAAAGCAAGCAAGCATACAATTCAATGTAAACCATTATAGATTAATCGAACGCTAACATCGGGAACTTGTTTCGGATTGAAAAAACTATATCGTTACATTGTTAAAGATTAAGCTCTGTCTTTCTGTCTTTCTGTCTCTCTGTCTTTCTGTCTCTCTGTCTCTCTGTCTCTCTGTCTCTCTGTCTCTCTGTCTTTCTGTATCTCTGTCTCTCTCTCTCTCTTTCTCGCTTTGTCTCTCTCTGTCTCTCTCTGTCTGTCTCTCTGTCTGTCTCTCTCTCTCTCTCTCTCTCTCTCTCTCTCTCTCTCCCTCTCTCTCTCTCTCTCTCTCGCGCGCGCGCGCGCTCTTTCTCTCTATCTATCTCTCTCTCCGTCTTCTCCCGTCTCTCCGTCTACCTCGTATTTAAAGTTGAAAACCTGTTCGTCTGTAATTATTTATCGAAAATAAAAGAAGATTATTTTTGTCGGTATGATCTTCTGTGTGTAACGTATACTTTGGAAAAAGCGTATTTCTCAATTTCAAAAGCAACTGCCAAATAAGTTTCATCAAAAATCTCAATGCGGATGTATTCTGGTCCAAATGTAAGTTGGACTACATCTATAATCATGTGATCTATCATCGCAATTTCAACACCCATCTAAATTAACATTATCACATCATTCTTCTCAAACTATTCAAGTTTATGTCTCCAAATATCTCGCTCTTCGCAGAATTAAAAAGAATATTGAGCAGTAAAAACCCGCATTACAGTTTCCAAATAGCCGGGCTCGACAATACCAAGTCGTGGTGACACTGACCTGCGATCCTTAATGAATACCCCTGAGAACAAATGATTGAAGAACAGGGTTATACAGTATGTCTATCAGACATCTGGTCTAAGTGCTCGGGCTCACAATCGTCCGCGCCGGTTCAGAAAATTGCCTTAAATCAGATACCATCTGTCGCCAACTCACTTCCTCTTCGTTCAAAATGAAAAACAATGTTGTTTTATAGATCTGATTAGAGTATATCTTTTAAAAAGGCATTTAACCTTTTTTTAAATATTAAAGCAGAGAATCAAGAACATGAGGATTTGAAACCACTACGATTGTGTGTTATCACACATTCAAACATGCTGTGCTGCTATAGTTCTTCATATTTACAATGTGTCAACAATGTAATCATAACTTCATTTTAACTATAAAAGCCACTGTGAAGACGCATAATTTATAATCTACATTGATCAGATGTTATATGTTCAAATAGGATAGGAGAGACAAGTCGATCTAGCCCTTGCTTTCCCTGAGCAAGGTTCTAGTTCGAAACCCGCCGGTATCTCCCCCGGATTTTCTACCACCCCTAATTTCTGCTTCGTGAATACAATCTTAGGTTGAGTCAATCTTCCACAAAATATAATAAAATCAGAATAATGAACTGTATCACTAACAAGTATATTCCAATTGGAGCCAGACTCAATTCAGTTATCTAAATTAATTTGTACCTGGAATTTAACACCCAACTGCAACTCGAATCACGAGATTAACATTACAAGTTTGAAAATGATACAGCGTTTGAATAGATCTCTGTAGATAAGTCAAGGGAATGTCAATGTGTTCTTAAACATATTAGAGTTAATACTTCAAGCATAAAGTTCATTTCATCTTAATGTCCATTTTAGATTAATTATAGATCACTCTGTAATAGAAACTTGAAATACATAAGTTCAGTTTAACGCATATCATTGTGGTTGTGCTATTTTAGTGCGCCAATTAAGTTTTCATTTTTAGTATCGAAAATATGTTAAGTTTCTTCAGCATCCAAACTGCGAATCAATGTAGTTGTATATGTAGCTTTCTGTGTAGTCGTGTTGTAGACACCAATGTAGGATAAACCATTGACGATGTTTTGTTGCAATTACTTATAATTTACTGGACTGGGCAATTAAACATATTGCATACAGTTTTTATTTGCGAATTAAAGAATAAATAACATTGTTATAAGATAGTTTATTAGATACAATGAAACACACATGTAGCTTGTTCCTTTCACACCAAAACGGTGGATATTCTAACTACAGGTCTGTTGATATCAGTAGAAGGCTTATTGAATGTATGCAAGGTGATTTGAGAACAACATATATTATAATTAACTATTTTTATCAGATGGTGTTTACATCGTCTATTTATAGAGAAAGATAGCTTTGTGTTCATTGCTCGAGTATTAAGTGCATTTGAAAGATGGTGCATGTTTGTTCATATTGAAGTTTAGATTCATGGCGTGGTCACTGAGAATATAATATTGAACAAATTAAAAGAATATTATATATCTAATGAACCACACAATTATTTCACAACCAAATCGGATCTGCGATAAAGGTAACAATTGTGAATATTTCTCCTTTCTGTCTTTTATAAGTTTATTAGATGATATCAGTAAGAATGCAAAGAGGCATGTTAGGAAATGTATAAGTGAGAATTTTTATATGGAATATATATGTATATCAGATTGCTGGTTTAGTATGTCGGGGAAACGGAGACATCTATATATAAAACTAGCGACTTCTTCACGTCAGCGTTACTCGACTTCCTCTAAGTATAAGATCAAAAGAAGACGAAAAAGAAGAAGAAGTTTACAAATTCAGTAATAATACCTGCATTTAAAGAGTGCAACAATATCAACATTGCTTTGTCACACTTACATGAACGTATTATTTAATATTTCTGCAATCACCATCCACACATCACGAGCTTTTGGCAATACGAATTGCTGCGATGAAAACAGAATTATAGTGTCTCTGTGCTCTTTGCCTACAGTCCAAGTCTGATACATTATACGTCGCAGATGATGAAATTGAAAGCTGCTAGTTTGTAGTAATTTGTCAATAGCAAGATTGGCCTGACAGAAAATCACCACTGTTAATTCGTTAACTAAACTAAGAGGATTATTTTTTTCATACACAATGATAATCAGTGTCTCCAGAGTCTTAAAATGTTAACTAGCGATCATGACTTCGCAAATGATAGTCTGCAACTCAGCAAATGTATCAGTTATTTCATGATGTATCTGCAGTATCAATTTATCACATGAAAGAAGAGGTTGCATAACTTCCAGTAATTCTTGAAAGACAGACAGTGTTTTAGAATGACATTTTCCTTTAGGATATATTGATGTGATAACATTTATATTTTGTATTCATGCCAAAACCAATCAAAGCCAAAAAGGTCATATTGAAGTCAACATGGGATATATACCTTAAGCTTGGGCCAAACAATGTATTAGATGGATATGCGTGGTCATGACATGATACAGAATGGGCATATTTAAATATTTATAGATATTCAGATTTTTTGATCGACGGTGAAAATCAATTTTGATAAGATTTTCCTTATATGCGCTCTGTGAAAACTCAGCAAAAAATAATTTTCCCCGTCGAAGAACAAATCTGAATACCATACCTCTAGATTGGCTGGAAAATAATTAATGATTTTGTGTTAAGAAATCATTAAGGTTGAAACGGTGGTAGATGCTTGATTTCAACCATGTCATATGACGTTATTCAAGACTTCAGACTTGCAAAACATGATTTTTAGTGGTATTACAATACGAGCAATCCGTTTTTGTGGTCAGTTTTTGGATATTTTGTCAAAATTTTCCAACATTCGATATTTTCAATTTTAGTGATTTTTGTAAAAATCAGAAAAAGTTGATTTTCCATAGATTTTTCAATAAATTAACTGTTTTTTCAGTCAGATATTTTACCCCTAATGCTGAACATCAAGAGGAT